>ASZH01045163.1:0-11845 GCA_000411075.1 Sisymbrium irio | reverse complement strand
TTAATTATTTTATATTTTTAATTTAAAAATATAATAAGAAAATATTACTTTTATTTTTAAAAATTTTATAAAAATTAATTAATAGAATGTGAGAATTATCATTAGAACTAAATTTTTTAAAGTAATAAAAATTTAGTTTATAGACGTAATATATATTCGTTTTATATGTAGTGTTACTATACTGAAATTTAGAATATTAATTTTTGGTTGGAAAATTGATGTTTGTGTTCAAATTATTTTAGAATAGTTTATAATATTATAGTTCATATGAATTTGTTTATAGATATATTTATGTTAACAATCTATTGATTTGTTAAACTAATATTTCAAATTTTTAAGGAATAACATATATTAATATATTGAATTTTTTTTTACTAAAGTTATAGTTAGATTTATAATTTTATACAATTATAATTACATATTTTCGAAATTTAAAATATGATAATAAATTATTTTTTTGTATTAGTTATTTTTTATAATCGAAATAGTTTAATTAAGTATTTTAATCTGTTTTAAATTTGTTTTTTAATATTTAATATATTTTGATGCAAAAAAAATAATCTTAACCATATCATTATATATCTATGCCACATATATATAGTTTATTTATAATAAAGTTTATCAAGTTAAAGACAAGTTGATCTATTTTAAAAGTTTTAAATTTTATGTTAATAAGTTTTGTTTTATAAATTAAAATTTTATTAATATTAAGTTCGATTTTTATTATTTTATGAATAAATATGTTTAAAATATATTTATTTATGTTGATTTGTGTATATATTTATCAAAAGTGGATTTTACGGTTTATAATAATAATTAATATTTTAGAATTTAGTTTTAAGTATTATTTAATTTAGTAACTTAATATATATAATTTTATTTTTACTTTCATTTTTATTTACTGGGACCCATTAGTTGGTTACAATTCTTTTAAAGGTAAAGATATAACCACGTTAAATTCAATTTTTTTTTCAAAAGTAAATATTTTTTTGTTTTATTTTATGTTTAAAATACCCTTAATTAAAATATTAAAAAGTTATTAAATTTCAACGGCATTATCGCAAATCACACGTTAGACGAAGGTTTATTTTCAAAAAGAATTCTCTTTTAATATAATAGATACAGTAGAATTTCTATAAATTAGTACTCGATAAATTAATAATCTATATACATTAATAAATTTCTTCAGTTTTAAGTTAGGCCAATGCAGACATAAGCAAAATTCGATAAAATGGTAAGATAAAATAATAAGATAATTTATTTTTGAATCCTTTACGTAAATATATGGTCCCAATAATATTATAAATTAATAATTATCTTTTTCAGAAATAATATACTTAGGAAAATAAACTAAAATATGAGTATAATATATATATTTTTAGTTAACATTAAGATTTCATTAATGTTATATCCCTTATTTTACATATTTTATTGCAAAAATTTTTAGTGATGTTTATTTTTTGTATTTCAATACAAAACTCATAAATAATTTTAGACAATATGATTAATTTTGTATTTTTAAATATTTTCAAATGTATTATAATATCATATAATTTCATTTTTCATAATTAAAATTTACAAACTGTAATTATGATTTCTTACAGTTTAAACTTAAGAAAAGTTATCATTTTTTATATAGATACACAATATAAGTTATTAAAAATCTATTTTAATGTAATAAAAAAATTTATCTTGGTAACTTTAAGTTGTGTATCTCATTTTTAACAAGTAGATTCGTTTTTTTTTTCAAAAAAAAATAATATCATTTTTTCATAAAGTTTATATATATATATATTTTAAATTATATATTATTAATTTATCCAGAAATTAATAAATTTATAAATTAATTAATTTTAAGAGTCCCAACACTATTAATATATAAAAGTTTTACTGTATATCATAACAGAAGCAATTAAAAGGTAATGTGCAATGTTCTCATTTTTTTCAGTTTAATTATTTTTTTATCCCTATTACCAAAGATCCAAACACTACTAAACTTTCATAAAAAAAACTAAATAACAATTAGTTTTCAATATCTTTCTCTTTTAAAAATTTAACAGTATTAAATTTTTTAAAACAACTAGTAAATGGTTAAATATAAAAATTTAAATGAAACACAATTGAAATTCAATCAATATGGAAATTTTGTAGTTAATGTTCAAGATATTTCAAAAATTATGAACTATAGATATATTTTAGATTAATGTCATTACTTCCATTATACAAATACTATTATATTGTTTATCCTACCATTGATGAATACCTCGCTCCTCTTAATTACTATTCTAGAGTCAAATCTCATACATCATAATTGACATAATCTAAAATATCATAATTGACATAATCTAAAATATCTTTTGAAGAGGTTAATAAGCCCATGTTCTTTTATATGGCCCACAAACACATGTCGTAGATATGTATAATCTAGTTCAGATTTCGCAGGTGCAGCTCCTCCTACAACTACAGTTCAAGACGATAAACACTTCATGTTGTCATCTTTTTGATTATCACGATAGTTCTTTTACACACATTTAATATGTCTTCATGTTCATCAGCTCGAAGCTTGAACCTGTTTATATGAAGTGTTTCCAAGGAGGTTAGATTCTTCTTCACTGATGAAACTTTTCTAACATCGGTTATTGTTCTAATAATACCATTTTTCAAGTAGAATTTTATTTGCCCAATACCAATGACGTTACACTCCATGTCATTAGCTAACTGAATCGAACATATGTTCTCCGATTTATACCTCTCAAAAAAAATCTTTATGAGGGAATCATATGGAATGAGGTAATTTTATCTAGAACCCAAGAATCTATATAACTTTCTGATGTTTGAAAAAAAAGTAAATTGTTCTCATTATCTTCTTCTAAATTTTCCTTTTTCTGAATGACATTTGAGAACTTGTTCCTCCTGCATTCTTTCTCGTAGCGGGGCAATCATTCTTGAAGTGACCCTTCTTACCACATCCATAGCATATTGAATTCGTCCTTGGTTTAGATTTTGACTTGTCTCTGTTACCCACTTGCTTCTATTTCGGCGTTCCTCTTTGTTGATTGAAAGTCACGCATAATCCATCACCCTGAGAATTGTCGGCCATAGTAGTTTTATGTCGGTGTTCATATTGAGATTGTAGCCCAAGACCAAAATGACTCTAATCCTATATTCATTTTATCAACAGTACAAGCTGTCATTAAAATCTCCAACTTCAGAGGTAGAGAACACAACAAGATCATGGCTTTATCTTCATTTTCAATTTTCACATCCACATGCTCTAGGTCCCCAATGATTTATTCAAATTATTAACATGAACACGAAGATCAGTATACTCTGACATCTTTAAATCATTAAACTTCTATTTCAAATATAGCTTATTTCGTCGTGACTTCAACATGCTCATCTTATTTAACTTCTCCCATATTGCACTACAAGTTGTGATATTCATTATCTTATTGGTAATTTCATGTGTATCGTCCCAATCATCTTTTTTAATCTTTTATGGTATTTTCTGATGCAGTGTGCCTTTACTTCTAGTTCATGTTTTCATATTTCCTTTTAAGTTTATACAAGATTACTTTTTGTCAACTGATGATGGATTATATTAGTTCAGAGATTGGGAAAATAAAGCCCAACAGTACAAACATGCCACACTTCAATACATACCTACCCTTCTTCAACTATCCACACAAGAGGCCCACCCCGATTACACCCTAAACCAGATCAAAACAAAATCAAAACTTACGTTCTAGGCTAAAGTTCCTATCTTTATTGAAACACCTCATCAAGCCAATCTGGAAAACCATTGGCAGCGTAAGATTGGCGTAGATGAGGGTCAGTTGCAGAATATAAAATAGCTCTAACTCCCTTGTTGATATTTCTGTCTTTAAAGATCACCTTCCAAGAGATGAAAGAGTTAGTTAAAACTTTCACTTTACCAAGGAAACTGTGAAAATCCAGCCACGCGTGAGGACAAACTATTGTGCCAACCATGGAGACATCATCAACAATGAACACCACTTTGACACAAACCCCAAAACTGAGGTTGGCCTTGGGTGGATTATGGATGAACCAAGGCTGGCCGTGCGGCTCTTTCCTTTGGTTCGGACTGCTGGCCATGCGGCTATTTCAGGCTGGACAGTGGATGGTTAGGTGAGTCACTGGATGGAAGTGACGGTCACCACAAGTCTGATGGAGAATACTTGATAAAGACACACAAGAAATGCCACTGATTTCTTAAGGCACAAAGTGCAAATTTGTTTAGAAGAAAGTTCAATTTTTTTTATTGATACTTGGTTGAAAAATACATGTCTTCTTATGAGGGATTTACAAAGGTAGCCAATGCAGATGTTGCTCTTCCTGGAGTTTTTGGGAAATACAAATTCGAATTTCTAAAGCATTAAAAGAAAACTTGGCTAACAAGTGCCTTATTCTACGAAAAGGAAACAAAAATAAATTGAAGAGAAAAATTCTAGGAATTCAAACAAAGACAAAGAAGAATGTTAGTCAAATGAAATAAATTGAAATGAAAATCATACTTACCTTGGCTGATTTTTTGGCCGGCCAATTGATGATGAAACTCGGTCTGAATGTGGCTTGAATCCTGGCAATGTGCACTTCTTCTTTAAGTTTCTAGGTGTGTAATGCCAAATATGGTAAGTGCATGAGCTACTTTGGATTTAGACTTTTCATGCACATAAAATGGACCGTCTGAGTTGTCTTGATTGTCCAATTTGATTTGAGTTCCCTAGCCGGTCTGATTCAACTGGTCCGCCAAGTCTTCAACCTCATTTTCAGCTATAAGGCCTTCCATAGCATGGTTGAAGTCATCATGTAATGTTCTTGCCCCAGAACTGGTCATTGGCCTTGCCGTGATGCATGGAATAGCTGAAGGTGATGTAGCCGGTACAGCCGGTTCAAGGTTTGGCTGTGGAATTGCATCATATTTTCTCTACTCTATGATGCAACATACATTGAATCGTCCATAACAGGCCTGCCTAATCATCATCAAGTGAGCAAACATTGGAGAAAGCTCTTCTACTCTCCATCAACACTTTCTTTTCACGATCTCTTAATAACCACCATGCATCTGCAATTTTCCAATTTTTGCACCAATATATCCCACTGTTGCGTTTTAGATGATTCAGTTACAGTGATTACCATTGTGGGTGATCAACCTCTCTTAGCCGTGTGACCGCGTCTTCCTCCTCACGATCACAAAGTTAAGCAAAAAATCATAAACCAGCTTCCTTGTTGCATCTTTCGACTGTTAAAACCGGAATAACACCAATGCCTTCAAACATAAATTTGTTTCTTATCTTCCAAATATTCCAAATGGTCCATGGCCAACCTCTTCTATTCTCAATCAACCATTTGTTATCTTTACCAAAACACATCATCGCATTGATGTTTGCATAGATAGAATCTTTATCAAAGTCTTGCTTTGGGATTGGCTCATAGTTATCTTGCAACAGACATAAGAAGAGGACATGGTTGATAGATTCACCTTCATTTCCACATAATTGACATCAGCCATCTTGAGGCTAAACCATCTTCCACTGGTATCGCTCCGGATTGGTATCGCTCCGGAGAGTGATTTCCACAGAAACGTTGGCCCTGTTTTCAGCTTCCATATTTGGCTTTTAATATCATTGATAGATGAGAGCATATTCGGTTCCTACATAGTCAAAGACTCACTTGTGTTACGACAAAACCAGATATAACTTTGTATACCCTCCTAATATTATTTTTATTTTTGATTTATTTAGAACAGCTTTTCAATTAGTATTACGAATTCTTATTTGAGAAGGCTTTATGTTTAGCTTCCATTATATAAAACTTAAGTTTTCAAGCGTTATAGAACACGAATTTTATTATCATTTTATCTCAAGAAGCTTTTGATCTCTTAATCTTTTGTCTTTCGACAAGAATTATTGTTCTAACGAGTCCAGGATCGTGTGTTCCTTTTATGAATTTATTGACTAAACAATTGAAACCGCAAACCCTTTCAATTACTTATCTGTTCTACATCATTTTCTTTACCAGTGTTTTTTTCCTCCCCTGTTGTATCAACAGATCCATGACTCGCCCCTGCCAAAAATCAAAAATTTCTTTCCCATCAAAATGCAGAACATCAAACTTAAGGGAATTTTCTTTGGTCATCTCTTTTTTTTCAACTGAAGTATAATACAACAAACTGTTGTACATTCAGGTCGAACCAAGAAAAAGGAAAACAAAATAATTTAGAGACAAAAAATACTATTGTAGATAAATACATTCTTAGAGTTACTTTATTAATAATTATGTGAATAAATAACTTAAAAATCTTTAGCCATATATTTATAACCCCAAAATCCAATACCAAAAATAAAAAGTATTTTTTTACAAATATAACATTAAAAGTTTTTCTTTTAATTAAAGAAAAATATAATATATTTTTTTGTCAAAAATACCTAAATTTTTTTTTTATTTGGAATACTGCATCTCCTAAAACAACATTTAATTTAAATATCTTTATTTAATGAATCAAACCCAATTTTATGACATATTTTATAATATGATCATGAAAAGCAGTAAAGATATATGTTCATTTTTTTATTCATATCTTCCCAACCACAAAGCTTCTACGCATGAAATCACTTGGAGAATCTTCTCAACTCAACTATGGAACTCCTAGAAAACGAATAAGATCAAAAGGAGTTGGGATGAATGAGTTATGTAATTTACAAATCAGGTGTTCTCCAATTACGCGAATTTGGACATGTGTGCATTTAAAGAGCAATTCCGGCCAGCCCAGGTAGAATAAGACACAAGCTCAATTTTCTACACTTTTGGTCCATCACAGAAGCCCAACAAAGTAAATTTAGCTCAAAATTATCATAGGAAGATTGATTTTCGTCTACAGCCAAATTAACATTTAATATAGTGTGTTTCTCTCTCTTTCATACAAGATAGAGTTTAAATTTCAACTCTCAAGGTGTGTTGCATGTCAAGATAAGTTTTTGGACGAAAATTGCATGTAATTATCTATATATAGAGCCCAAAAATCATGAATAAAAATAATTTTTATTTTTGGTAAAATTAGAGAAGTGACTCTTTCTTTCAAGATGTAATATCTTGTAATTTTTGGAACTCTATGTTCATAATGTGTCATATGATCATGATTGTTCTAGATTTATCATAAATCCTTTCACAGATCTGTGTGGTGTCTCTCAATCCATCTCTATCCATTCCTTGTTGGTGCGTCATATCCAGCAAGATGTCGGTTCCTTTGGTACATCTATCCACATCCTTTGATCTTTGAGATGTCATAGTCTCTTAGATGCAAAGCTTATCCCTAACCAACTTAGAGTGCATCATACTTGGGAGACTCTCTTCATATGATATCAGAGCTACACTCTTGACCTGATTTTATCATTCTATATTTCTACCATCTTCTCACCTCTTCATCTTCTCTTTTTTTCATTTTCTATATCTGTTTTTTTTTAATAATTATTTTCGTCACCAAAAAAAAAGAGAGAGGAGAAAATTGTTTTGGGATACTCTTCCTTTTATATAAACCAGATTTGAGGGCAAATTTTTTTTAAGAGAAGGGGAATGATATGATCATGGAAAGCAATAAATATATATGTTCATTATTTGATCCATATCTTCCGAACCACAAGGTTTCTAAGCATGAAATCACATAGCGAATCTTCTCAACTCAATTATGGAGCTCCTAAAAAAAGAATCAAATCAAAAAGAGTTGGGATGAAGGAGTTATGTAATTTAAAAATTAGGTATTTTTCAGTTACGCGAATTTGGACATGTGAGCATTCAAAGAACAATTCCGGTCATTCCAGGTAGAATCAAGGCACAAACTCAATTGTTCTACACTCTTGGTCCATCATAGAAGCCCAAAAAAGTGGATATAGCTCAAAAATATCAAACGAAGATTGATTTTCGTCTACAGCCAAAATAGCATTTAATATAGTGTGTTTCTCTTTTTTGCATGTAAGATAGAGTTTGAATTTCAATTGGCAAGGTGTGCTGCATGTCAAGATAATTTTGTGAACGATAATGACATGTAATTATCTATATATATAGACCTATAATCATGAATAAAAATAATTTTTTTTTTTGGTAAAATTAGAGAAGTGTCTCTTTCTTTCAAGATGTGATGTCTTGTAATTTATGGAACTTTATGTTCATAATGTGTCATATCTATGATCATGAGTGTTCTAGACTAATCATATATCCCTACACAGATCTGTGTGGCATCTCTCAATCCATCTTTATTCATTCCTTGTTGGTGCGTCATATCCAGCAAGTTGTCGGTTCCTTAGGTATATTATATCCAGAGTAATCGATTCACCGGTGAATCAAAGGAATTTCTGCAACCTTTGTGTACCAATCTATCCACATCCTTTGATCTTAGAGATGTCACAGTCTCTTAGATGCCCCTAACCACCTTAGAGTGCATTATCCTTGAGAGATTCTCTTCATTTGGTATCAGAGCCACACTCTAAGCCTGATTTTATCATTCTATATTTCTATCATCTAAGAATTGTAAAATACACAATTATGCTTTCTTCTTTAAAAATCCTATGACCATGTATACACAATTATGCTTTCTTTGCTTTCTTCTGTTATGACCTGCCGGTAGAGTGTATTGCTAATACATCAAAAAAAAAAAAAATTCAATCTTACACATATTACCACGTATAAGATTGCTGAAAGGTATTGTGAAATCCAGAAAAATGGCTATATCAAAATTGTAGAAACATGTTGATCAAAAAAAATCTGGAATAAACGAGAAAAACATGTAATAATAGAAAATTATCATTTATCTTGTAATATGTTATTATCAAAATAAATTGTAAATTTGATGAATAACTTTCGCCCTCCGTCTATGACACACGTCAGCGTTGAGAATTGTGACACATGTATATTAGGTAATCGCAAAAGGACATTGATTACTCAGCTGCCTTAATCTCTTCGTCTTCTCTAAAGTTCATTGTCACAAACCTAATCCACCGCATCGAACTCTCCTACAGGCTACAGGTTCACCGTATTCAACTCAATCGTTTCAAATTCCTTTGCTTCTCTTCGTCTTCCTAATCACATAATTAATCAGGATCCAAGTACGTGGCAAATTCTATACACATGGGGTTTGCCATTATAAGTAAAAATGATTATTGGCCAAAGAATCTGACTTGTTCAAGGGGTTGGGGACTCGAGCAATTTTATTTGCTTGGAAACTCCCTAATTTCTCTCTCGCCTCAACTTGATAAACATCGAGGTTTTCATTCTGCCACCGGCTTTTCAAGTGCTTTTGCTTTGTGTTGAGTTGTTGTGATTTTGCGCTGGCGAGTTCTCGAGTATCGCAGATCTGTTATTACTTTAACTTTTGGATGTTTTGAATTTTGCATCTCATTCCGTTTATGTTTCAGGGAGACAGCGGGAATCTCGAGTCATAGATAGATCAGCTTCTGAATGAAGAGAAGAAGATGAGGCTTGCCGATAATGTCACCAGGAAAAGGAAAGTGGCTACTGAGATTCTGCAGCTTTGTATTGAAGCCAAGGACTGGAAACTTCTGAATGAGCAGATTCTCAATCTAAAGAAACAGGTATTTGGACTTTGTTAGCATCTTATTTAGTTCTGTCGATTGAAATTTGTCGAATTTGTGTTTGGAAATGTTGTTTTCGTAATTTCATTTTTATTTCTTCTAAGTTTGAATTCTGAATTGCATAGACCTAACTTAGTGTTTGGTAATCCTAGATTGAACAGAGATAAATGACATAAGCTCAAAAGCCTTGGGGATTCAATTTAACCTAAATTTTATTGTCTTTTGTCCTGTGATAGGTTGTGATTGTGATTTTGATATATCCTCATCCGAGATAAGGTCAAAAGCCTTAGTGTCTGAGTTCCTCATTGATGGTTTCCCACGCAATGAAGAAATTGGACAGTATTCGAAAATGTTGTAAAGGTCATCCTTCATCTCTTAAATCCATTCTCTTTTGTCTTCTTGCTGATGCTTATGAGAGGCTAATGGAGCCTATCTTTCTTTTGTTAAGCTTTGGTTTAATGGTGTGGAATTGAACAAGCTAAAATCGAGTTTCCCTTTCTTCTGTTCTCTTTATCTTTATATAGTAATTGAATTTGGCTGTAGCTAATTTTTGTGGCATGACACCTTACGATTCGTCCTCTGCTCTTGTAATTATTTTCCCAATTTCAAATTTTCCAATCTCTTAATCAACCTTTGTTATTTACAGAATGTAGTTCATGTTGATATAGATATTCACCTCGGGAATGCAGTGAATGCATTATCTGCATGAAGTGAGGGTGTTATTGCGATTGTTGAATCAATCTACCACAATGCGTTGTAAGCTAAATTCACACCCTTTTCAGAGATTTCATCGGCCGATTGTTGCTTTGCCGCCAGTAAAGTTTATAAATGTAGCTTTTTCTCTCTACTCTTTGTTTTTAAATTCTCCTCTCTCGCTCTCTTAATTTGAGAGACTTTATAGCAAAGTTTGCACTCTTTCTTGATTAAATGCTGGTCGCCCATCAAATCTTTGGTCAATCCTAAAGCACTCATGCAATAGACCTACTATGTTATTTCTTAATTTTCCTTCTTTAGTTACTTTATTTGGGCAAACTATTTGCTTCGTCAATTTGGATCCAAGTGAAAGCTCTCTTCTCTATTATTTTGCAACCATCCTTTTTAATGGCAATTACTTTAACTTTTTTTCAGACTTACACGAATCCGTAGCGTGGAAAACTATATTTCAAAGACTCAAAAAAAAAATACTAATTCCTTTCATTTGAAAAAAATATCCTCAAATAGATACACAATTTTTAATCATCTCTGAGGATGCTGCTATTATCAAGCATATACCACAAGTATATACCACTTAGTCGAGTGCTGAAACATGATATTTATGGATGGCACTACACGAAACATAGGAAATATAGGTTAAATCAGGTTATGATCTCGAACAGATGTTTTCGAAAGCCATAGTACCTGATATGGAGTACGGACCATCCATTAAACCCTTTTTGACTAACACTTGGAAAATTAAATGCCCCCCAAAAATGAAACATTTCATGTGGCAAGTTATATCTGGATGTATTTCGGTTTCCAAAAACTTAAGATCACGAGGTATACAATGTAATACACAATGCTCTCGATGTGGAGCTGAAGAGGAAACAATAAATCATGCCATTTTGAATGTCGTCCTGCGATTCAGACGTGGACGTTATCAAGAATTCCTTCAAATCCTCAAACATTTCCAATTTCGTCAGCTTTTCGAACTTTGACTACTTATTTTGGCGACTTCCAAAAGGGATTGAAAACATTTATTTTTCCTTGGATAATTTGGTATTTGTGGAAAAGTAGAAATGATAAAATTTACAATAATAGGGATCAGAAACCTGAGGAGATTCTTAAAATTGCTGAAACTGAAGGGAAGTTATGGGAAGAGGCTCAACTAGCAGCGACAATGAACGAAGTGAGAGGCTCTGATTCCTATGAAAGTCTAATGAGGCATGATGGTTGGTTGTGTTTTATAGATGGTTCTTGGAAAGAATCAGATATTTTTTCAGGTCAAGGCTGGTTTTGTAGTAAAGAAAGAGTGGCAGGAAAAATAATGGGGTCTCGGAATAATCGTGCAAGTCTAACAGCATTACATGCGGAATTCGAAGCTTTACTTTGGGCAATGCAGTGTATGAAAGACTTACAGCACCAAAATGTAGTGTTTGCTACAGACTGCTCTGACTTAGTCAACATTGTATCATATCTTGAGGATTGGCCGGCATTCTCAACGCACATAGAGGAATTTCTTATTTGGAAGGTGTTTTTCAACC
>ASZH01045162.1:0-11823 GCA_000411075.1 Sisymbrium irio | reverse complement strand
TCTGGTAGCAAGTTCAGGATGTCACTGGGTCTTCCAGTGGCAGCCACAGTGAACTGTGCTGACAACACTGGTGCTAAGAACCTTTACATCATTTCGGTTAAAGGAATTAAAGGTCGTCTCAATAGGCTGCCTTCTGCTTGTGTTGGTGACATGGTTATGGCCACTGTCAAGAAAGGTAAACCAGATCTCAGGAAAAAGGTTCTTCCTGCTGTCATTGTTAGGCAGCGCAAGCCATGGCGCCGAAAGGACGGTGTCTTCATGTATTTTGAAGGTAAGTTACAGTTTGTTGCTCGAGCTAAAAAACATGGATTGTACGGTTATATGTATATATATATGTGGTAATGAGATTTATAATGGGTTGATTCTTCGTCTGTAGATAATGCGGGAGTGATTGTGAACCCTAAGGGGGAAATGAAAGGTACTTTATTCATTCATTTCTCTGACAAGACACATTCAGTTAGTCACACGTTTTGGGAACACACTTTTGTTTTATGTAGAAGATCTGAGACATTTTGGGTTTGTTGTGTGGTTGTAGGGTCTGCGATTACTGGACCGATCGGGAAAGAGTGTGCCGATCTATGGCCAAGGATTGCAAGTGCTGCGAACGCCATTGTCTAATCACTTAGCTGGTTATCTTCTTCAACAAAACTCAAGTGTAGTTTGAAACGAATCTTGATGTTTTGGTGGTTTTTAAGTAGAGACGAGAATTTTTTGGGCTATCAGACGTCGTTTGTAAGAGATTTTGCTTAGTTTCTCCAGTTTCTGGTTTTTTATTCCAAGAAAGTTGTTTTGTCAAATTAACTCAAGTGAAAGAAAGTTGTGTCTATTAGGATTATAGTTTTGACAGTTGACTTCATTGTATAAAACTGAAGTTAATTTGACAAAACAAAAGTCTATAAAACCAGAATACCATAAATGTCAAATCGAAAGTCAGAATTTACATTTTCACACCACCATTTTAAGACAAAAAACACATTAAACAATACCAAACTTACATATGATTTCGGGTAAAGAGACGTTTTTCTATAAAAAAATATTAAATAGAAAACCAATAAACTAAAAAATATGAATTAAAAATATTATGAACTCAAGAACCTGCTAAAATTACGAAGGCTGAGTTTTGCCTATCTTACTTTGTGCAATCCTCTCATTTGCTAGTTAAGCTTCTCTATACATTTCCCTGACGACCATGGCCGGAGTCTCTGGCTCTGGCTATGAATGTATGCCAAAGCGATTGAAAAAGATTGCAAAACAGACATCTTTGCTTGAAACTGGACGAAGTAGAGACCGTCTCGTACACTCATGATCCTCACTCCAGGAATCCCCTGCTTTGATCCCTGAAAATAACACAAAAACAAACCAACATGACGAACGTTGAATCTTATGGCGTAAGGTTAAGGAAATGGTAAAATGGAACTTGAATGTTACCTCTGTGAATAGCTCAAAAAGGTTGCATTGTCCTTCATTTTGGTCTTTTCGAGCCTGGCCTTTAAAGACTGTTAAGGGACAACCTAAGTCCCATCCAGAGCAATCACAGCTTCCTCCGGACTTCCATCTCTGAATCAGGCTCGAAGGACCACCGTTTCTGTTTCTCGGCCCTCCGTGAATCCCTGAAGGAATCACAACATCTATGTTTGTCGAATGCTTAGAGTTTTCAGAAGCATTCTTGGTTCGAGCCAAGGATGTTTTCTTGAGAAACTTCATGCCCCAGCCTCCAACTTTTTCTTCCTCATTTTCTTCCTTTGGAATCTGTTCTCTCACAACAACAGCTGAGGTTTCAAGATTTGGTGGAAGGTTGTTATCTAGTAAACTTACGGGTTCAAGATCGTGGTCTGGTTCTTGAAATGGCTCCCAAGAACAAAACTCCGCTATGGAGCTTGTTCTACTGAATCTTGAGATACTTCTTTGCCTTGAAGCGCGTGTGGTGCTTTTAAGTGCATCAACGACTTTCTTAGGCAATCCTCTGCTTTTCCTGATTTCGTTGGGGCCTGGTAACTGCTGATTCCCACCACCACTGAATAGAACAAACTGTCTCTCTACGATGTTTTCATTCGTGGATGAGACAGAAAGCAGAGTTGATACCTTTAGTTTACCAACCAAATGCTGCGGGTCAGATCCCCGGCTTTTCTTCAGATGGATCAGATACGAATAGTCTAGAGAACTACGGTCGAAACTCGAACCAGCACTACTAGTGTTTAAGCTAGCTACATATATCTCTTTCTGATCATCCAATGAGAAAACAAAATGAGGCGTCTTGTTGTCTTTCATAGTGAATTGAAGCGTTCCTTGAGAAACTGTTGAAGACGGAGACCAAGAGGAAGAAGAATGCTCAGAAGAAGAAGAACTCATTGAGTTTGTGCTTGATAAAGAGACAGCCTTGTTAGGCGTGTTTCCAGATTCATAACTCCGAAACTGTGAATCCGGGGAGTAGTTTTCCTCTATCTTCCTCACAACATCACATGAAGCCAAACCTTTATGACCATCACTGTCTCGCCTTGTCCTGCTATTCATATCATCACCATCCAACGCTTCAAGATTGTGTAACAAAGGCTTATCTAGCATATGCGTAACCCTCTTGCAACCAGTGATTACGGGGCTTATAACTATATTGCCACAATCATCTACCAACGGAAGATCAAACACAAGGCGAGCAACATTTTCTTTGGGGATCATAGAGGAGTCGAAGTGATATGACGAACCCATCTTTGATCCTCCAAGATTCATAGAAAGGCTGCAACTGGCTGACTTAAAGGCACTGATATTAATCAAGTCGAGGCATCTACGGAGATACTTCTCGTCTAGTGACACCAAATGCCTTGGGATCTTGTTATCGAAAAAACTAGTGGCACGAGAAAATGACCCTCTGGGACCGTTTTTAACAATCTGTAGCCACTTTCCGCTGTTTGAAACTAAAGTACATTGCTGTCTTTTCTGGCTTAACAAGTTCGCTGACCTCAACAAACCATTTTCCACAGTCAGATTCTCATCAATGTTCAATGAATCTTCAAGCTCAGGATCATCCTTCAGAGCATCAGGAGTAGTAATACTCCCCATTCTTTGCTCGCTAACTTTAAATCAAAACCGAACAAAACTCAATTTCTCATCCTACCATACGAACAACTTCCAGATATCTGAAAAACAAACATGAAGAGAATAAGTGAGAAATAGAACTCTGAGTGCCATTACTAACAAAAGATTAGTACAAGATTTTGGCTTAAGTTAGCAACTCTGTTGGACGGACGACATCTTCAAAACCATTACACAGTGCGACATTTTAAAAAACAGTTAATAATTAAGCAGAATCCGAAAATGTGGAATGAGAATCTACTGTTCCAAACAAAAGCCGGATTCGAGACCCTCTGAAGGCTACAAAGCTAAGGTTGCTGAAAAGTCAAGATTCTTTTTAAATATTACCTAATCCCTTACCTAAAAGCAATTAAAAAAAGCTAAAAAAAACGAAGAACCCTACACAAAATTGACAATCAAAGAAAAGCTTGAATTTTTACATGTGGCCATTAATTGAAATCAGAGAAAAAGCTAAAACTTTGATGGAGTTTTCAAGCTCACGATAAACATTGAAGGATTCTGCACGCTACACAAGTTATAAGGAGAAAAAGTACAAATTTACTCAGGAAAGACCTAGAAGCTAAAATACTCTGCATCACTGTCTGTAGCAAACCCAATTCAGAGTCCTAAGAACTGCTTATACTCAATTATGAATGAACAAAGAAGATAACTTGATCCAGTAAAAAGGAACTCGGAAGCTAATTAATTATACAACAATACACAGAGCAGTTTCAAAAAAAACAAATATTTCGTCTTGTTCATTCAATTTCAAAGTACCTGAGTAATTGGATCGAAGAAAGTTTCCACTCAAGCAACCTCCTTGGCCAATTCTGGACTGTTGTTGCGATCTTCCTTCTTCTGTGTCTCCAAAGTTCTATCTAGGAAAAGAAGAAGAAGAAGAAGCAAATATTCCTTATTCGACAAGATTGTGAGTGGGAAGAAGAAAATGGGAAAAGACTGTAGAAGCAAGAATTTTCTGGGTTTCAAGAGAGAGAGAGGGGGATGGGTGCTTTCACGTTAATGTCTGACTAGTGCCAATGGAGACGAAGAGAAAAGGAGATGTCTTTTTTGGGTGTGTGTGAGAGACTTGACTATAGCCACTACCAAGGAAGACAAGGGTTCTTACAATATGTAGGGCCCCACCTCTTTTTATTTATTTTTTACTTGTGTCAAAAACTCGAAATAATGGTTTTTTATTTTTGTCAAAAAGTGAGTGAGCTGAGCTGGTGGGCACGATCGAGAGAGATATGAGGAATCTGAACTTCTAAAGGAAAGTGGTGGTGGTGAATGGTGATGGCTACTCGTGAGCGATTAAAGAGGGAGAGTAGACAAGTTAGAGAGAGTGCTGCCCCCACTTTAATTCTTCATTTTCTTCTATCCACTTTTTATTGTTTTTCTATTTTATATTTTCCCATTTCGAGTTAGCACATTGTTCATTTGTTAGATCAATGAGGTAGAACATGACATAAATGGTACTCATTCTCGTAACGTTTAACTACGCATATAAATAAGCATTTGCTTATATATCGAGTAATGTATGTAAGTATATTTCAGCAAGTTTCTAAATTCTATAGTTAGTTTGTAATTTTGTTTCTGTTTAAATTTTAACAAATGTGTACAAAACGGACTTTAGAAGCAACTTTAAACGAACAGGTGTTTCAATCTTTTTTAATCATCCAGAAAATGAAGCAAGTTCTTTAAAGTTACGCATGTGTTATAAAACGGTACGTTTTCAATTAGTGTGTGATCTATTGGAAAAGGACTTAATCTATTGTTAGCTCCGTGTGCGGTAATGGGAATAATTAAATTATCATATTGTTTGAAAATTTTAAAACAAACCCTATAATACATATTTCGCCTTTTTAAAATAAACATGATTGGAGGCTTTAGAACATGTATTGATATTTTTTTTTTCAACTGTATTGATATTTAAAAAAAAAATATTTTCATATAAAAATGAGAATCTATGGACCAACCAACAAATTGACAAAACTGTTTTGTCTCATGCCACGCCGTGAGCTTGCGGCACATGATTGTCTCGACCATTTTGTTGCTTCTTCAGTTGCATTTTACACATTTTATTGAAATTCAAAATTCAAACACGTAAACTGCCATGTAATAATATAGTTAAATTACTTCCACTATTTATGTGTTTTGTTCTTCTTGAAGGTCGCAAATGTCAGCTCAATTATTCATCTAGAAGATTATTTATATATATGCTAGTAAATACACACCTATAATATTCGTGTAAAATGAATCGACCTACCGAATTAGAAAATTGATGCCTCGTTTTGCATATAATCTAAGAATCTTCTCCCCACCAAATCCGCTCCATATGTTTGCACTAGCCGTATTAATCTTTTAAAATGTGCAGCACTAACCATAATTCGCGAAGCATCATCAACCATTTATTCATGTTTTTTTTCACATGCATGTGATTTAGTCGGCTTGTGTGTTTTATAGTTCCTTAATTTTTTGGCTGGTCGAAAAGTTTGTTATTTTGTAGTACACGTGTAGATGTTCTGGAAAACAAGTTAGAAAATAGATTCGAAGTTGATAAGATTGTGTCATGATCAAGTTGTGTGAGTCTATTTTCTATAGATCGAGATCGGATATTAGTTTTCAAAAGACTAATTATTAGCTTCGTGAATTTTATACGTCTTTCATGGGATTTTAAGATAAGTTTAGGTGTTCGCATTGAAAACTTGATTAGACGATAAACTAAGGAGCTAAAGTTAAAACAATGATGAGCTCGCTTTAGTTTCTCACATAGAAAAAAAAATACTTTTTCCCGTTTCCTCAACTTTAGAAAAATGTATAAATCGTATTTATAAGTCAAATGACATAGTTAAAATATTGAATATTTTTGTAGAAAAAGAAAACCTATATAGATTACATTAATGTTGATAAAGACCTTTCATATGGTCATTATCGTAATTCTCCTAAAGTCAATATCATTATAGTTTAATCTCTGCTCTTTAGATGTTTGGTTCGAAATAACGACTTAACCGTGAATTTTGTTTTTACAATTTTCGTATAAAAGTCAATTTTCACATTTGGGTTTTCAATCTTCGCAACGGATCAAAAGGAAAAAAATCAAGAAAATATATTTGCACAAAAAATCAAGAAAATAACTGTTTTATTATAAACTTACTACAATCTTTAGTTTTTTACAATTTGAGAATCAAATTACTGTACGATCGTCATTTATTATGCCTGTATCAAAGTTGTTGTCTTTTTAATATTTTGAGTTTTATTATTTGGTAGCTACAAGGGAGGCCCTGATTAAATAATTAATCTCCAACACTTTGTTGGCCCAATCTAACTATTCAATAAACATAAAGCCCAATAATTGCATCATTTTTCTTATAATTTACTAATATTTTCCATCTAGTTATACATCAAACCGGCCTATTCATTTCTTTCGTTCAATCAGTAGCAGCGTAGGATATCTGAACGATCTTAAGTATAGAAGACGTACAATGTGAAAGGAGCAAATGTAAAACTCAAAATGTGTATACACTGAACGGACATATTATGTAGAGTTCAGTTGAAAAAAAAAAACAACTTAACTATGAATTAAAAATACAAGACATCAAACTATGTCTACCAAAATTCAAATTCTATGTAACGTAACAACACATTCTTCTTCACTATTTTTTTATACTTTTATTCATCCAAACCTGCCTAAGCTTACTATTCTCTTCCTTTTATAGATATTATTAGTTTCTCTTTTCTTACAAAAATAAAACACTAATTATATAATAAATAATAACTCTATAGAAGTACTAGTTATATATAAGACTATATAAGATTCATTTTATAAACATGATGAGTCTTTAATTGGGGTGAGGGACTTGATAGTCAAATCCAAGATTGAATTGGGTAGTTGCACTTGAAGGAATTGGGTCCACTAATGTGTGCAAAAATGTCTGAAGAATCTACTAATTGTTCCTCATCCTTCACTCCCACCTGTAAACCGAAAAGGTCTAGCTAGTTTAGTTCAAACTAACACTCCGTTTAAACTCAAATTCTAATCAACTGAGTTAAAGTAAACGGGATTTCTTACAAAGTCCTCATCTTCATCATCGTGATGGCTTGAAGAACCTTGTTTATTTAGTTCACCGAATTCATCATTCTTTGCAAATCTTCCTCTAACTCTTGGACGACTATCTGCCAATGTTTTCCTACATGCATACTATAACGAAAACCAAATATAAATGGAAATAACAATAATTAACGTTTTATTAGGTTTAATTTGGTAAGAAAAGAACCTTAATTTTCTTGCTGAAATTCCTTTCGTTTCTCTTCTTCATGTACCTACGTATCTTCTCTTTCCTTTGTTCGGGGGAGAGTTTCACAACTTTATTTAATGTAGAGTCTTCTAAACCGGTTATCTCGACCGGTCCTAATGGTGGATGAGTCTGAGGTACCACTAACTGGCTCTGGTTCTCGATGCCATTAAGTGCCTTCTCAACAACAAAAGTATCCGGTTAGCAATACTGAACTGGTCATGTTCTTTTATAACTAAACACAAAAAATTCAAATTGGAGATAACCAAGTAAAAACCGGGGATTTAGCTGCACCAAACTGGTTCATTTGATAAATCAGTTAGCATTTGGCAGGTATTTACCAAGTCACACATCTTATCACAAACAAAACCAGAAATTTTCGCTCTACATCCAAACTTTTTTTGAAGAAAACCAAACGTAAACAAGATAAGTGTAACAAAAAGTTGATACTAATTTTAACTTTTACCTGGAGATCTTCTGGACTAAAAATACGTTTGATGGAATCCGGAGAGAATAATCCACCATTATCAGCTTGAAAATCCATCAATGGATCACGTGGTTTATTGAATCCCGATCCTAGATGAATATGATCAGGAAGTAAACCGGAGCTACTTTCAGAAGATAATAAACCGGAATTCATGTTCACCATATATGTTGGTAAACCGGAAGGACGGAAGAAAGGGCAAGAAGGGGAAATAGGGTTTAAGCCAAGATTGTAACTTGGGACAGAAGAAAGACAATCTTCTTCCAAAACCCCTAATGGTAAAGGAGGAGGAGCTATAGAGGAAACCGATGGTAGAGCCAGAGTGTCTGCAGAGTATGGAATGTTAGGAAGCTGATGAATAACTTGAACTCCTGGTGAGAAATCAAACTGGTCTTCGTTTGTGGTTGTAAGGAGCTGATCAATAATTGGATATTGCAAAGAGGATGATGAGAAGTCGATTGAAGCGACTATGTCGTTTTCAAAATCTTCATGTGAATCGAAAATTGTGGACATGTCCGCATTATTGTTCTCGTCTTCATCATCTTGAAATTTGTTGTTCGTATAGGTGTTACTATTCTCGGTTGTTGTGGTTGTGTTAGTGTTGGAAATACCACTGCTGTTGTCATGGAAGCTTCCAGATCTGTCAAGAATGTTTGAAACAGAGGTGACTTCAGAGGACTGATTGAAGCTTTCTTGAAACAGTTGGGGATCACAAAAATCGAAAATTTGAGCACTAAGAGGGCTCGTGATATCATCCTGGTGAAATAACAAAAAACAACTGTTAGATTTAGAAAATATGTCAAACATAGAAAGTAAATTATCTAGATGTTTTGAAGACATTACGTTAAAGCCAAGCATCAAAAGAAGAGAACAGAGGTTTTGGCTTGAGCTATAAGAAACATGAACTGTGTGGGATACTTGAAAGACTATTAAATTGGTTCTTAAGGTAGATTTATGCTAGAGTAAATTTGTTGTATTGTATTTAAACTTCTATAGAGAATCTATAAGATATTTTTATATTCTATTTCTCGTCATCAAAACACTCCAAGATTTTTGTGTCTTGATCAAAATCCAATCCTTCTTTTTTTGGTTATTAATATCAGTTTAGAATAGCACAAATGTTGGTGAAGAGAGATTAAATGCATCTGTTCTTTCATCTGACATGTTAAGAAGATGTGTTCTAAGTTCCAATAGCTAAAAAGAAAAAGTAAAGAAGAGTGGAGTTTCTATAAAAGGAAAGTTTCCTGATTCTGATTTTTCTTTTTGGTGTTTAGAAGATAATTTAACATTGCCTGGTTTGAGCCAACATTTAGATATTTTTCCCACAAAGAAATAGTAAAGGGCACTTCATAGGATGTATATGAACATGAAAGAAACCTTCATTATGATCATATATACACATCAAAATACTCCTACGTACTGAAAATTCATCTAACTTTATAAATTGAAGGTGATAAATTAATCTAGCAATTTACTTTTGAAAATAGATGGGATACTCGAATATGATAGAAATAATTGAAACGGATTTGCAGAACATTATTTTACATCAATATGTGACGATTTTCAATTGGCTTAGAAGTAACAATCGGACTCAGGCGAATAAGAATGCTAATTATACTATTCAAAAAAAACTATCTTAATTGCTTTGACAGATAAATTGAAGTGTGTGGAGAATAACAGAGAAAGAAAAGAAAATTCAAAGAATGAAGAATTGAAAAATGGAGATAGAAATGGAATATAGGGAGAAGAAAATGACGTACACCAAAAAAAACTAATTAATTGAAATTCTAGGGTTGGCCCATAAGAGACTACAAAAAGGAAAAAAGTTACTCAGTTTGTAAGATCAAACTTGAATTTAGATGATCTCTACATGGTATTTAAATTAAAATAAAAGGAGATGAATGTTCAATTCAATACTTGAAGCACAAAATTCAAAGAGCAAACAATAATATTGAATGATAATATAAATGAAAAAGGTAGTTTGAAGAGAAGAGACTTACGATGGAATTAAGCTGATCGTGAGACGAGATTACGTCTTGCAACATGATTGTATTCTTTATGGCCAACGTAAATGTGTAAATTTTCTAGGGAAAGGAGAGAAAATTTCCAGAAAAAAAAAGAGCTATAGCAAGAAAATTAACAAAGGAGCCTTCACGGATGCTTTGTGAAATAATGTTGGAATGACTGATGTATGAACGAAAAAATCCATCGAATACATTCAAATATCGAAGAGAGCACAAAAACAAGAAAAACTGTAAAAACAAAGAAATAATCAAATTAAAACAGAACAAAAGGTTCTTCTGTTTGGACAGAGAAGAAATTAAAACTCTCAATGTTTTCTGGGGCAAAGAAAAAAGAGGTTATGGGAGTTTCATGTAACCATCACACATATATATAGTTTTGGTTTATGTGTATGTATCTATGTCTCTATATCTACATATCTTAATATATACAATATGATGCATGTCTGTATCAATGGATGTAAGTATTTTTTCATCTAATAAGACATAAGTATATGCCAGCGTGGCATTTAACGTTAAATGTGTAAGCGCCGATTCGCCTCTTCTCATTCCGTGGCAGTATAATATGGACATTTTGGTGATGATGTGGAGAGGGTCTCGGATAAGAGGAAATTATTTTGACCAGTCAATGAGTTTGACCCAAAACTCTAATTTAAGCCCTATATTCATGGAATTAGTTTTCTAATTTTTAAAATTTAGATATGTTCAATCTTGTAGTTCATTTGCTAATTTTATTGACTTGGCTCGTGAGTTTTTCGGAAAGGAGTGAAAAGAATTCGACCAAGTCTATGTAAACTACCGGAATATATACGTTGTCAGATGCCTTTGGACAATAAGTATTTATTTGCCGTTTAGTAAATTTATTCAATAGTGTAAGATAAAATTCGAAAACAATGTTTAACCAACTTGGAAATTTAAATTTCTTCATATGAAAATAATTTAATCTACGAAAAAACGCTGTGATTGTGACATTTTGAGCACAGGGTCAATGCTTACTACCTTTAAGATATATATAAGTCATTCCCTCTCATTTTCGAGATTTCACTTTCGTACACTTTTATTATTCTAATATAGCCACATACCCAAAATAAAGTATGCGAAATAAATATTTAAAGGCTACATTGTCAATCTCATTATGGTACGACGTACGAACAAAGTGAAAAGTATGATTTGTGAATCATTGAAAACTATAATTTACGAGGATATGAATTTATATGTAGTCTTCCAATTTTTAAATTTGTATGAGCACAATTGGAACTGTGTTGCTATTAAAATATATTGTTAATTGTTAATTTATCATATCTTTAAACTGGTTTAGGATTACGTATACAATGTTCAAAACTATTAGTAATCATTTAGATTAAAAAAACTATTAGTAAACATTGTTACAGGAAATTATTTATATATATGTATATATATACTCATTTTCTTATTTGTTCTGATTATGAGACATTAATAAGTTGCCTGTCAGTATCTTACTTTGGTCACAAAGTCCATCAGGCATTTGAAAATCACTGCCATTAGAATATAGTTACTTTTATCCCTCAACGTTTTCTAAAAATTATTATCTCACTCTCAAAGCGTCTTCAGTTAGGCATATCTCCAGTTCACAGATAAATATCGGCATGTATATGATATTAATATATGTTCAGAGTGTAAATTACACAAAGCATGTGCATCTGAATTGCAATAATTCTATTATTTCGAAAACCAAAAGTTCGGGATTAAGAGAATTGCAATAATTCTATTCATTCAGAAAAACAAGATATGAAGTGAAAAATATATATGGAACTGCGTAAGATCAAAGCTGATTTGATGAATTGATACTTTGGAGATATGACCATCTTCATACTAAAGTTCAATATATGCACCCTCGCATTATCCAAAGGATAGAAAGCGACCACCACTTTCACAATTTCAAATAAACACCTAAAAATAAGAGAAATATATAGAGGACCAA
>ASZH01045161.1:0-11805 GCA_000411075.1 Sisymbrium irio | reverse complement strand
TTTAATATCAAATACATATTGTTTTTATTATTATTATTTTTAATTTATTTGAGGGGTGTGACCTATTATCTTAAAGATTAGATATATTTAACTACTATATTTTTATTTATGGTAATTAATCTCTACATAATCATAGATTATGTGTGATCAAGTGTATTAAAACCTATTATAGTCTACATATATGTTTAGTCTAAATTACCCTTAATGAAATTAAAATTTCCAATGGCATTCCTTGTAAATCACACATGAACTAAATGTTTATTTCAAAAATGTTTCTTGTTTTAATAGTATAGACTATATTAGCTATCTAGTTTCTGAGTTTAGGTTGTTTAATGCACCAATAATGATTGTTTAAATGTCTGAAAGAACATAAATGAGCAAATTTCCCTTAGTCAACGACAATTGATGTTATTGCGATTTGTGAACATATCAAACCTGGTTTTAATGCATGTTTTGTTTCATGAACATATATATTGATGCTACAATAGTAGATTGGTCATAAATCAGTGTTTTGAGTTATAGAACACGCTTAAGGATTTTCCTGTTTGTTTCTCTGGTTCATGATCCCTAAATTCCTGCGAATTTGCCATTGACCTAACACTTTTCTTATTCGATTTTTACATCATTATTTACTATTTTATTTGTTACTGTGATAACAAAAAACCAAATTTTGTCTTACTTTACTTTTAATCCTATAGAAACATAATGTAACAGTGGTCCTCTAGAATTCGAATCATATATATTACAATCTCAATGCTGTGCATTTGCAGTAAAAACTAGGATATAAATCCAGCCGATCAGCTTATCAAACAAAATTTCCAATAGCTTAACTTATAGAGAAACTAATTGTTTGTGAGATTTTGTGCGAATTGTTTCCGGGACTAGTAGAAGTTGTTCTTATATAGTAGATGCATTTCTAAAATTAGCATTCTAAGATTTAGTAATTTGTTATAAAAACAGAAATATATATGTTTTTTAAAAAATCACGTCAAAGAATCACATCAAATCCTAACATAATAGAGATTTCGGTTTTCGTCTAAGAAATAGTAAAAGAAGGGAAAATGCCCAACCCGCCAATGGTGGTGATTGCATGTGTCTCCTATCTCTCATCAAGTGTTTAATTTTGAAAGAGATTTCATCATTTTTAAATTGTGATACAATTTCTCCTTAAATTTGAATGTCCACTTATCATTTTTTCACTTTTTTCCAATTTACCTGTGGGCTTAAAAGTCCACTAAAATTAACCCAACTTAACATACATTTTTGGAGTGAAACTTGTTTTTATATAAACGATGTTATACCATTCTTATTGCTAGATATTGACAAAGAAATAATTTAATTAAATGAAAATTGAGTAATAATATAAAAGTTGAATCTTATTTAAGACTTTTTAAAATCAAGTGTTAACACGTGTCGAAAAAAATTAATTTTTGTCAAAAAAAGAAAAAGAATGAAATATTCTCTGTTTTCTCTCAAATTAAAAAACAGTGAAGAATCTTTAAAAGAATTCCCCTAATAACTAATAACGATGCTCTTAGACACCTCTGAAAAAAACTTTGCCCATTTATTTGCACATTTCTTCAATATTTTCTTTGTTTTACTTGTCCATACTATCATCGTCACTTGCCAAACAAAATGTTTTCCGACGAAGAACTAATCAAGCAGTTGCACCTTGCAAGTTTTTGTTTTAATAAAAAAAGGAAATAAATTCAGCCTGACGACAGCCAGATCACTTCACAAATTGATTCCATGTATTAGTACTACCATGTATCGAGAATGGTACAAATATTTTTCCTTGTTGTTTGGTTGCAATAGGGTTTATTACCATTCAAATTCCATCAATCAATTAAAATAGTAAAAACGGTTGGGGATATCTTATTATATAATAAAATAAGGTTTTTTTAAGGGAAATTTTGAGAAAGTAACAATTCTCCTCCCAATATTTAACACATTTTTTTTTGTATTTTAGGTTCTTTAAAATTTAATATTTTTTAATTTCTTTTCCTATTTTCCAATTTTTTATTAATTTCAAAATTTAAAATTTACTATATACAGATATTTAGCACATTTTTTTTATATTATGTATCTTCTAAAATTTCATACTTTATTTTTAATTTTTAATTTAATGAGTTAAAATTTATGTTAATTTCTAAATTTAAAATATACTGTACATTTTGTCTTTTCTTTTTTTGTGTCTATTTAATACTCTTAATTTTTTTTTAAATTATTTATTTTAACTTTAGATACAATACATTACTTTTAATTCATATCAAATTTTTTGATGTATATTGTAATTCATAAACAATAGTTTAATTAGTATAAAAATGCATATATGTGAACAAACAAAATATCTTCTAATTGTACTCTGAAATAGTGTCACATGTTTATTTTAAATTTCAATTCTCTAAAAACTGTTTTTTTTTTTATCGTTCATACGTAGGAGAGTTTCAAATTAAAAATTTAAAAATAGATATAAACTGACAAAACCATCTGAAGGTTAAAATTGAAATAACTTGGTTTGTTTTGAATTTAGATAATTTGGTTTTGAACATAACAAAAAACACAATCCGTGCAACGCACGGACCTAACCCTAGGACCCAATCCTAGCTATATATATTGAGATGAATGCTAAAAAGGCGGAGGAAAAAGCGGTCAGTTGATAAATCAATTTTAAGTTTTACAGTAACAACATAAAAATAAGATATATAAAAGGAATCCATAAGAAAAATATTATATTTTAACCGTCACAACATAAAAAAAGGATTGCTTATATCACTAGTCACACCCTATAGAGTAACCCTGAAAGGAACCGATAAGGAACTGATAGAATTGCTTAGAGACTCTTTCGGTCTACATTGACGAGGTGAGTTCCAAGGACTTAGGATTTGACATCGATTTATCACGTAGTTTTAAATTAAAGACTGAAGTTAAAATCGTGTTATCCGTCACAACAAGATGATAGACCATGTTATCCGTCACAATAAGAGACTACCAGAGTCTAGATATTCTCCTTTCTCTAAAGGGTCAGTGATGTTCATTTCGTTCTGCGAATTTATGTTTTAACTCAGGTGACAAAATGAAAACCCTAACTTCTCATAATTATTTTACAGGACTGAGTTCACAAAGGAGATGGAGAAGCAGAAACAGGAGGCTGTGCGACTCGGAGTTGAGCTCTCGCTCTTTGTGGCTGAAGCAATGTTCATATTATCCGATGACATACGTTCTGTGTTACTGTACTGTGGTTTGATATTTAAGCATGAACCAAAGGCAATATATGGTCATGGTCCCATAGTAGGAAGTGTGATTCGTGTCATAGAATATGTGTTTGCAGCATATATCAAACCCAAGAATAGAGGCTATCTTGATAATGGCAGTTCCAGTCAATGGCTACTGATGAAACCGTTTCTGGATAACTTTAGCTCTAGAATCAGAGGTTTGACTCGCATTGTTTCTGTTCTCAAAATTGGTTGCCTAGTGAATCCATCTGATTTTGAACAATACAATCAAGACCTGAATAATTTGAAAGAGCATTTGAGGTCTGTCGAGGATGTTTCAGAGGCCAATGCGTTTGCGAGGGTAGCCATAGAATGTAACATTCTTCACATGTGAAAGTCTCTCTTTGAAACAACTTCTGAAGTGATAAAACCTGATACGAAGAGTATTAATGAGATGTTTATGTAAGAATATTTATATACACTTATATGTGACCTATGTGCTAATTCAGTTTAATATAAAGATCAAGTTCATATTAAAGTTAAGAATTCTAATGTAGAATGTGATACCAGTGATGGATTGGTTTTAATTAATGTCATTAGAATTGGGTGTATTAATAACCCTCTTCTCTTACTTCAAACATTAACTTATTCTCTGATTATTATATAGCAAATGCATCATATACATTTGAAGCTATGTTAATTAAGTGATAATATAACTGCTTAACGAAAAGTTGCGAAGTTCATGTAACCTTTCTTAAAGAGTATGTCATTAATATATAAACACAACACCCCTGCGTTTAATGATCAACAGAACAAAAAAAAGGTGACATACATAGAAAAGGATTATTGAGTGATCACTAAAGAAAAGAGAGAATAAGGACTTTGATTCCTTGTCCATCAAAGGAATCTTAAGGAGGAAGGCAAAGGGAAGAAGAAGATTAATTGAAGTACAGATTCATGGCAAATAATCAAAGTATGGATCAAGGTTAGTATCTCTTTCTTCTTCTCTAAGAAATTGTTTTGGTTGAATTAAATTCAGATACAGAATCCATAATAATAAAATTTACATTTGGTATTAGAGCCAAACTAGATTTGTTTAATTCACAAAATTTGATTAGAGAAAGTTACGGTTTTAGTCATGTTGAAAGTACGTAACGTAACGAACATGTAGTTTACAAAAGATGCATGATTGTTTGTTTAATGTTCTGGGAATTATCCATGGAGAAATTTAATAAAACGTACGGTATGCATGAACATAATCGTGTAACTGAAAATGTTTGCCGCTTTGTTTATAGTATAGTTATAGAAGAATTGCTTTGACTAGTTCCTGGAAATTAAATGAAAAAATCTGGGTTATGAAATTGTGTGGTACTGATTGTCAGTCATGATTGATTAGTTCTAGGAACGTAATTTGTGTAAGAAACGATCACATGAACCGGTGTGAACTGGTGTTTGATTGATTTTTATTTCTAAAATTTTGTTATTCAATTGCATGAATGTGTACGTGTGCATTCATGAACGTACGCAATTGAGTAAATAATGACAATAAATCGTATATGCATAAAGGTTTGTAGTCTGTACATAATTAATTGCTTTTGATTATGTAATTCGGTGTGCATATGTGATGTAGGGAAATATAGAAAATTTTGTTGGTTTAACCGGTGGTACATTGACACAAAACATGCTCTCGCTAGGCGACAAAAAGGGCGATTTACATAACCGTTTTTTACAGTTATTTTCACAACTTCCATACCGTTTTCCGACAGTTTCCTACCGTAATCTGGTCATCAGACCTGTCGGTTATTGTCCGTTGAGTGTCTACTCTGACGGTTTATGGGTCTTATCCTTATTGGATGAGTTTCTTTCAAGGAAACCTCCATGGATAGACTATTATAAATATGTTCCCATTCTTTTCTACTCATCTACATTCATTGACACAATGAATACTCCAGTTCGGAAACGCTTACAGAATCTGACACTAGGCTCTGAGGATGCCCCCATTACTCTCCCTGTTGATGTCTGCAACCAAGCAGCGTCTCAAAACCGCTTTACGGTAATTGGTGTCCCGGTCAATCCGAACAAGCAACCCCTTCGCCCTCTTCTGGCACACATGCCTCGTCTCTGAGGTCTTGGAAACAGCGTTTTAGGAAGAATTGCAGGCGCCAATCAGTTTCAATTTGTGTTTCAATCGGAAGAAGCTATGGCTTTAACTCTCCGACGTGGTCCTTGGTCTTTCAATGAATGGATGATGGTGCTACAACGTTGGTCATCACATCTCCCTGAAGTTCGTCTCAAAGAAATCCCTTTCTGGGTCCAGATACGAGGCATTCCCCTGCAGTTTCTCACACGCCCAGTGGTCACTTACATTGGAGGCATAATTGCACCGGTTATTGATGTCGACTTTGACGAATCTTCGACTCGAGATGATTTTGTCAGAGTTCAAGTGGTATGGAACATTGACAACCCTTGTGGGGGGGGGGCGGTACCCCCACAAGGAAAATGAGAGTCCTATCATGGAATTGTCGAGGCCTTTGTCCTGAGGGGTCTGCGACAGAGAAAAGGATAAAAAAGTTATGCAATATTTATAAGCCCTCTATCCTTTTCTTAACTGAAACTATGCATAGTAATAATGTCCTACGTGACATGTGTGTTTATTTGAAGTTTGATTCTGTTTCTTTGGTACCTCCAATCGGCTGATGTATTCTGGAATAAAGAGGTTCAATTATCTGTAATCTCTGCTGATGTAAGAATGGTTGATACCTATGTTATGATCAATGGTATTGGTTTCTATTTGTCTGCAGTGTATGGTAATCCAAACTCCAGATACAGAATTAGTTTTTGGCAAAGACTTGAGCATTTAAATGAAACAAGAAAGGTCCATGGATGTTAGTTGGAGATTTCAATGAGATCCTGTCTAATCATGAAAAGCAAGGTGGTCTTCTACGTGATGAATCCAGTTTTCTGGCTTTCAGACAAATGTTTTCTGTGTGTGATTTCTCTGATCTACGAGCAACAGGCAATCGGTTTTCTTGGTTTGGACGAAGACGAACTCACACTGTTAAATGCTGTCTAGACAGAGTTGTGGTGAATAGAGCCTGGTTGGCATTGTTTCCATCATCCGTTGCAAATTTTCTTGGTTTTGCTTGTTCAGATCATCGACCAGTCCTTACTAGAATTCTGTTTTCAGAGAGACATCCAAAGAAATGTTTTCGCTTTGACAAACAACTGTTACAAATTAAGGAGTTTAAACAGTTTGTGGAGAAGGGCTGGAATGCAGGAAAACTTGGTGTATCTCCTTCTCTAACAGATAGAATTCTGGAATGTCGTAAAGCTATTTCACGATGTCGTCGAGTTTCTAATCTTAATGCTGCAAAACGAATTGAGGCTTTGGAATTAGAATTAGAGGAGGAACTTGCAAGTTCCCAGGCTTCTTATGAGGAGATAGTTCGCATTCAACAAGAACTTGCTCAAGCAGAACGTGATGAGGAGACATATTGGTATTTAAAGAGTAGAAATACCTGGTTGGTGGCTGGGGACAGGAATAATAAGTTTTACCATTCAGTTACCAAACTTTGTTATAGCCAGAATAGAATGATGACGATTACTGATGCTGAAGGCAATGTCTACAGAGGTGATACAGAAATAGGCAATCACGCAGAAAATGTTTTCAAGAGTGTTTACTCCAGCTCTGGTCATCAAGGAATGCCTTCTATTTTTGATGATTACCCAAGACGTGTTACTGAGACCATGAATACAAGTTTAACACGTGAAATTACAGAGAAAGAAATTTGGGAGGTTCAGACAAGGCACCAGGGCCTGATGGTTTAACTGCTCGGTTCTATCAAACTTGTTGGGATATTGTAGGTTGTGCGGTCATTGCTGAGGTTCAGGATTTCTTTCGTTCTGGAAAAATGAAAGCAGGCATCAACAACACAAATATTTGCCTAATTCCAAAGGTTGAACACCCGACTACTTTGGCTGAGTATAGACCAATTGGTCTCTGCAATGTTATTTATAAGATTATCTCCAAGGTTTTAGTGAATAGATTGAAGGACTTCTTAACTCATATAGTCACTGAAAATCAGTCAGCCTTCATCCCTGGGAGAATCATTTCGGATAACATTTTGGTCGCTCATGAATTAATGTACTCTCTGAAATCAAGAAAAAGGGTCTCTCAGACATACATGGCGGTAAAAATTGACATCTCCAGAGCTTACGACAGGGTTGAGTGGCCATTTCTACGTTTAACACTGAGAGCACTGGGTTTTAATGAAATTTGGACCGCTTGGATCATGGAAACTGTCACTACTATTGAATATTTGGTTCTCATAAAAGGTTGTCCTCACGGTTTAATTGTTCCTGGGCGTGGGCTGCGTCAGGGCGACCCTCTCTCACCAAATTTGTATATCCTTTGTGCTGACGTGCTTAGTCATATGATAAATGTGCAGTCTCGTCTTGGTTCTATACGTGGAATTCGAATAGGAAATGGAGCACCCCCAATCACACATCTTCTTTTTGCTGATGACTCACTGTTTTTTTGCCAAGCTAATACACGAAATTGCAGTGCTCTCAATGATGTTTTTACCTGTTATGAATGTTGGTCAGGCCAGATGATCAATCAATCCAAGTCTGTTATAACTTTTGGTTCAAGAATACCTGATGATCAGCGACAACGGCTGAAATCAGTGTTAAACATTTCACAGACTGGCGGTGGGGGTAAATATCTCGGTTTGCCTGAGGAATTTGGAAGAAAAAAGAAGGACATGTTCCGTTATATTATCTCCCGTGTCACACAACGTACTTCTAATTGGAGTGCATCACAGTTAACTCCAGCAGGCAAAGAAGTCATGATTAAATCGGTAGCTTTAGCGATGCCTGTTTACTCTATGACATGTTTTAAACTACCTGTGTCTGTAACAAATGAAATTGATTCATTATTAATGCGGTACTGGTGGGAGAAAGGGGATAAAACAAGAGGTATTCTGTGGATTGCTTGGAAAAAGTTACAAAAACCAAAAGCTGCAGGGGGCATTGGTTTTAGAGATGTGGTTCTGTTCAACGATGCTCTTCTTGCCAAGCAAGCTTGGCGTCTTTACACACATCCAACTTCTTTGTTTGCGTGTCTTATGAAAGCGAGATACTATCGTGATGGTTCAATTCTACAAGAAACGGCATGCAAACAACAATCCTATGGCTGGTCTTCATATCCTGAGAGGTTTGGCGCTTCTCAAAGAAGGGCTCATACACATAATTGGGGATGGCAAATCAACAAAGATCTACCAAGATAACTGGATACCGGATATGAACCCACGACCAGCTTCTATAGTCAACCAACGAACTGATCAACTAGTCTCTTCACTTATCACTACTCGAAATGGTATGCGCATGTGGGATTCTGACAAATTACAAGACTTGTTGACTCCTCAAGATGTTTTGATCGTCCAACGTTTATATCTCTCTCAGAAGTCTGATGAGGATAAGGTATATTGGAGTGCGGACAAATCAGGGGTTTATACATTTAAATCAGGCTACATGTTCGCTTTCAACAATAATCACAATCATGAAAGTGTCCCTCCATCACCTGGAAACACTACTCTTAAAGCAACTTTATGGACTTTGCGAATCATGCCTAAACTGAAACACTTTTTATGGCGAATGGCATTGTCAGCCATGCCAACTGCAACAAGAATATCCACTAATGGAATCAATATAGACACAACATGTGCCCGGTGTGGTTTAGCTCCTGAAACAATTACACATTTGTTCTTTGAGTGCCCAATTTCAATGATGATATGACATATGGCTGCAACACTATGGTTACGTTTACATGGTAAATCAACAGAGGAACATCTCCAGAGTTTATTTAATTATTATCATTGTGATCTGTTAACGGAATATCAACGTTTATTTCCATTCTGCCTGCTTTGGAGAACTTGGAAATGCCCAAATCAATTGTTTCTGGTAGGGACACCAAGTTTTTGAGTCATTTTATAGAAGACACTTTACTCTAAGTTACACACTAAGCTTTTGTTTCCTACTACTTGTCATCCACAGTCTGATGGTCAAACTGAACTAGTTAATAGAACTCTATCTATTTTTCTTAGGGTCGTAGTGAAAAATAATCTTCGGACTTGGGATGATTGCTTGTCGCATGTTGAATTCGCTTATAATTCTGTCATGCATTCAACAACTCATTTTTCTCCAATTGAAATTGTGTACTGATATAATCCTTTGTCTCCCATGCATTTGATTTCTTTACCTATGACTGAAATGGCTAGTTTGGATGGGAAAAAGAAGGCTAAACAGGTTAAGAGAATTCATGAGAAGGCCAAGCTAAACATCGAGAAAAAGATCAAAGCAATACGCGGACAAGGCCAACAAACACCGGCGTGAACAAACCTTTGAAGAGGGAAATCTGATGTGGATCTAACTTAGGAAGGACCAATTCCCAGCGGAAAGGAAGTCCAAACTGATGTGGAGGGTTGACGGACCATTTGCTATCACAAAAAATATCAATGACAATGTGTAGCAAGTCGATATTTAAGGTAAGTACAAAGCAAGTTCCAGTTTTAATGTTTCTGATTTAATCCCTTTTGTTGCAGATGAAGAGGATTTAGAGGGAAAATCCTTTTCAACAGGGAGGGGATGATACAATCATGGATCGCAGCACCGGGACAGAACAAGGACGGATGGAGCTAAACTCAGAGGACGACAATCCATCCAAGAAAATAGAGGTTAAAGTGGAGATTCACCGTACTGATGGACCTGAGTAACGGATTGCTCAAGACGGAATACCCTTGGGATGGACTAGTACGGAAGTTACCCGAGATGGAGCCTCACACAGCAAGACCGATCGTGCAGACGACGCGATACGATCATAGTATCGAAAATTTCAGGTTCCACGACCTACCGATCACTTTTCCAACTGGACCCGAGTTATTTACCGACCAAATGGGATCTTGGATGGATTGGGTCACGACAGTTTGCCCATGAATCGAGTCAGATTGGAAGATGATCGTGAAGCTCAGCATTTGCACCATTCCGATTCACTCGACCTTGACACACTCAATCTTTCCACCGGGCCTTGGACCAGATCTTGGGGTAAAATTCTTCAGCATACTTTGCCTTCACTTTTGGGTCGAGACTTCAATAGATTTTCCCGATCTGAACTCAACTTACCCAGATCAATCACCCTTTTGGCCGTATCGGATGCAACTTTGGCCAAGGAATGAACTTTGGCCAAGTATCCGAAGGGTTGCCTGTGACTTGCATTAACTTTTAATCAATTTCTAAGTTACCAAATTTTTTTTTTATGTTTCCTACGTGTTTGATTAGTCTTTTTTCATGCAAAATCTTGTTCTATTTAAACTCTTGTATGATTTCATTATGAACACCTTTTGATCATTATCTAATCGAAAACCTTTGAGACTTGTTTCTCGCTTTTGTTCTTCTTGAACATTCTTGTTGTTTGGTGTGTCGCATCCTCATAACACTCCTTTTCTATCGTTCTTGGTGAGTCATATCCAAGGATAGAAAAGTTACAGAATACCAAAGGACTTTCACATCCTTTGGCGGTTCAAATCGATCCACCCTTGAACCATGAGTGCTAGTCGCCTCTGCGGTTCCCTATCTTGCATTCCAACTGTGAATCAAGTGCAAAATCCTTTGGGAGATTGTATCAGCTCTCAAGGCTGATAATCCTTTCTCTCTTCCTTGTCCTCTAATTTTAGTTTACAAAGGAGCATGGAGATTTCAGCGCATGTTTTTGTGTTTCTCTCTTTGGGGATTCGACTTCTACTTTGCGCCTGATTTCTTTCGGTTTCGCGTCAGTTATGGGATCCCGAAGTTTTTGTTCCACGAAGAGACACGCACGAGAACTTTTCTGTTCTCCACAAATCGTCTCAGTCTCGTGTGGAGTTGGAAACTTCAGACAGATATAGGAAGTGGATGTGATGGCTCTAATGGCATTGAGCCATAATGTTCCCATTACGATGTTTTAGATTGTTGGATAATCCGTTACTGAGAACAGGACCGGAATGATACCTCCAGCCGTAGTAACGAGAAGAGAAATTGTTCATTAAGTCACTGATATGCGTCCAGAGAAGCTTGTCAATGGCTTAGGTTCGTCTACCAGCTAATATGACTCGATTTCCATTATATTTAGGGTTTGTTGATATATTACGTTTACCGTACAACCAGTATCGATAAGAACCCTAGAAAAATCATGATCGGCAAACGTAAGTTGAATGATGAGGGGATCATCGTGAAGGTGGATGTTGGGGTCAAAACCCACATTTCCAGCATTAACGGCTAAAATGTTAAAATATCGGAAAAGTTTCCATATTTGAATTCGGGGAAAAGAACGATATTCGGAATAATAGTTTGACTAAAACTATTTTATCGATAACTTTACGAAAAATTTCATAAAAACCCATTTTCGTATGTTTTTCCAATACATCGCGATAAAACCGAACTTTTTGGCAAAACGACATTCGATGGAGTAATCAGCTCGGCCTCCCTTCATCCAACATTGAAAGGGGCCGTGCCGACGGATTTTGATAGGCTCGGCCTCACCTTTTTCCCTTCAGGC
>ASZH01045160.1:0-11805 GCA_000411075.1 Sisymbrium irio | reverse complement strand
CCTAAAAGATGTGTGAGGGGTCAACCAATCTAGTGGGTCTTCCTCTTTCGGTTGCTGTGTTGGATCAACATCTGGAACAATTGGATCTTGAGAGAGCTCACCAATCTTTTGCGGAGATATTCTTGTGTACTTAACTCCAATTCAATTCCAAATCTGAAGGCTGACTCAAGTGCACTTCACAGATTTTCTCAAACGAGACATTTGTTTTATGGGCCTGTAATAACAAAAAAAAGATGACAACTAGGTTTAAAACAAAACTAACTAATACATACCGTATATAATTGTTAATTTTAAAACAAACATAGAGATCAAGAGTTAAGAGTTAAACAGTTACGCAATTCTGATAGAGATCAAGAGTTAGAGTATGTTCCATTGTTTACCTTTCCTTTTCAGTGAGTTTTGTCTCCCATTTCTGTCGCCTTTGAATTATCTACCGTTCCTTTTGGACTGACTCGTGAATTGATGGCTCTTCCATCTTCGTTTTCTGGGGTGGCTCTCCCATCTTCGTTCCAGATGCAGACTAATTGTCAATCTTATTCACAAGTTTATCAAGCCGAATGTCAAATTTTTTTCTCAAACTTCTCCTCCAACGAAGTTAACCCAGCCGTGAACAGACCTTCGATAAAACTTTTAAAGCCTTCGTTAACAACCCCCATATTTGCTGCTGATCTTTGACACAACAGCTTCTGCTTCCGTGACTGAGCACCACGATCAGTATGCCTTTTAACACTCATACTCGAACCAGGTGCTGATCTATCTGCTGTTGTAGGAGTCATACACTCGTCCACATCATCAGCAATCTCATCTTCTACATCTACATCTTCTTCGTCAGAAATATATCCATGAGTTCTATCAGATTCTTGAACTTGCCATATATAATTACTCCACGAATTACCCTGGCCGATGAGCGAGTGCAACTGATCCACCCTTTCATCTTTCTTTTCAAGATTCCTTTGAAACTGAACAGATTCGATAACATCAACATTTCCAGTGGCAGAGATGTATGGATAGAGAACACCCTACCAGAGAAATACAAAACCAAAATGTCAAAGATTTTCACTAAAACAAATCAAAGTTTGAACAATAAATAAATGTTTTCCTAATAACTACTAACATCCGACCCAAATGTGTTCTCAAGCTGAATAATCTCATTGTAGGACACCTTCGCAGCTCCTTTCCAGTTAGAACATCTATTACTCACCACCTTTCTTCACGCAGCTTTTGCCCCAACATGACCCCTAAGTCTGGAATAGCTTCCATGACCCATATTTGAAGTGCATAGGAGAATCCTTCCACTACATAGTTATTGAGCTTATCTAGTTTCACCCTAGCCTTTTTAATCGACTCCACTAGATAGTCAAAAGTGTGCAAATCCCAGGGATACAACCGTAGCTTATCTAAATCCATAATAAGTTTGATTTATTTCTCGGGGATCCAAGCCTTCTCATATTTAGCCATTAGCAAACCACAAATAACACATAGATACACTAACCTCTTCATGTCCACGCGCCTCCAGTTCCTAGACTCTTCTATGTGCTTCTCTCTAATGGTCTTAATGCCAATCTTACCCCGAGTCTTTAGCAAATGACTCCAGAAACCCCCATCATCTACCCAATATTTAACTTCACAGTTTCGAGTTTCTGTGCAGTTGAGTCCAGTAACAGCATTGAATTATTGCAAGGAGAAACGTAGAGGTCTTATAGCAAAGACAAACAACTGCCTACACAAGAAACTGTGTATCAATTTCGCTGAAAACTTGAGACCATTTTCTCGGATTGCCATTACATGAGCAAAAACCGGATCTCTCTTGACTTCATTGTACTCATCTTCCATCTCTATCTTCAATAAATTCAGAAGCGTCATTTTGCAGCAATTGTTGATCTTCTTCACTTGTGGTTCAGTGTCTTCCCCATATATTCTTTTCTACAGCTCTAAATCCATGACTAAAATAGACAAAATAAAAAAAACTTGTTATGAAGACATCTCATTTTCGCAACAACTAAAATCAGAACATCAGATCAGGAATGGTACCTTGCAAACTGGAGATAAAATGATGCTACTGCTAGTGATTTCGCAAGTAAGAACCCTGTCAACAAAAAATGAGACAATAGTTTCAAGTTCAATCATATACTGTTACAAGTTCATAAATCTCGTGTTTAAATATCGAAAATCGAAAAATATAGTTGATGGAATAAGAATGAAATAACACATACAACCTATTATACTGTAAATGAGTGAGATTAAGATCTCAATTAAAAATACAATTCGATAAATCTAGAAGAAAACACGAAAATTTGAAAATAGGAATCAATCAAAATCAAACTGAGATCTTAATTACATGGATAGCAACTGTCCCAATGAGTAATCCGTTAGATGGAGATGGCGGAGGAAGAAATAAACTAGGAGATATGACACGGGACGATGAGGAAAGGGGATGAGGAAGAAAGGGGGCGGAGTTAGCTGACTTCGATTGGATAACAAAAGGAAGAAGAAAACCCTGGTTTTCACATAGAAAATAGGAAGAAAGTCACAAATTTAGGCGGAAGACGGAGGCGGAGGACAGAGAAAGAGACGGAGGAGAAGAGGACAACGACGATACAGAAGTAATGAAGCTTTGTGTTAATGTGATTTACTAAAAAAGTGAATACATATTTAATTTAATTCATATTTTCATATATTTACTCGAACAGAAAAAAAAAATAAAAAATTAATCAGCAAAGTTAAATCGGATTAACCGTAAATTTGGTATTAATGGGACAAAAATCAGTTGCCATAATACTAAAAAGACAAAATGTATTTCAATGTGATCCATTTAGCCAATGTTTACCCGTTTAATTGCTATTTTTTGCTTTATATATAGAGTAATGTTATTTTTCCTATATATATAGAGATTAACTTTTTTATTTATTTACATAATAGTCACTTAATTTTTAAGTTTTAATTGTAACTAAAATAGGATAAAAAAAACTTTATTCATTCATCTATTATATAAAAAACTTGTATTTGCATAATAATCTTTTTAACATTTTAAATTAACATAATTATAATTAAAAATAATTTTTGATTATATATATAAATATATATGATTTTTTATACATTGTTAAAATAATTTATTTTAAAATTAATTTTTCAGCCATTTATGAAATTTTATTTTGATATTATAATTTTATGTTTGCAAAACATGATATAAATAAAATTATTTTGCAATTATTTCAAGAAATATGTTAATGTTAAAATAAAATAAAATAAAATAGAAAAAAAATTATTTTAAAAATAAAAATTAAATTTGTGAGAAATTATCTTTTATTTTAGCAATCCAATAGAAAAATACATTAGAGATGATTTATATGATTTACAGCAGAGATGATCTACAGCAAATGTTTTTATTGCTATAAAGTACTCCAATTTTAACCTATTTGTTTGTCTCCCTGAAATTCAAAATAACTTTTGTTTCCTTATCATTTCTTCCCTACTTGTTTCCTGCGATGTCAACTTCTACGAGTTTATCCCATAAAACGTTCATGAGAAACTGCGACAACAGTCCGTTCATGAAAGCTCCAATCAAACGAATACGAAGTAATCGAAGAGGGAACTATCGATATCAATACGACGAAAAAGTCAAAAGGTTCACAAGAAAGTGCAACAATGCCACTCGAGGCAAAATTCAAAAGTTTTACAACAGAAACACCAAAAGATGCATTAGACAAATCTAATATAACCCATTTTCTCAGTTTAGTCAGCATCCATCTCCTCGAGTGCAGTTTTAGCTGCCGTCTTTGCTTCTTCCAGAAGATCATCAGGGACCTACAATGAGTCCAGTTTTATGGTTTATATGAAAAGTAGAATAAGATTTCTTTAAATCATATGAGGATTTTATAAGATTTTTTTTACCTTCTGGTGCTCTCGTTTTGACTCCTCACATATCCAGCTCATCTCCAATTCAAAGGCCTTGTCTTTGGCTTCATCATGTAGCTTGTAAATGCTGCACATGAAGCTCACATTAGATCTTGGTATAAAATGAATTTGCAAGGATTCAGAACCACATGGTTGGATACAAATCATAAGTCTTCAAGAGAGCCACAAGAGTTTAATACTGAAATCGAGTAAATAAGAAGCAAGCACAACTCACATTTTCGCCACTTCAATAACGCCTTCTTTGCATGTCATCTCAGATAATTTCAATTTCTCAATTTCCCTGCAAGAAATCTCCATCCATCAGAACACTTGTATGCATAAATAACGCTTTTAGTTGAAACAAATCCAGAAACATTTGTTGTTCAGCTCTAACTCCATTAATTCATTGAATCAGTATCATCAACCATTAACCATAAAAGCTAAACCGATCCTTCATGTTTTCCTAATTTACTTGTCTGGTTAATTCTGAAGTTAGTTAGAATTTGCTTCAGACAGCTTAAATTGACCAGCCCTAGTGGAACCACGCAGCTACACATATCCACTACAAGATAACCTTAGAGCATACTACGATTATATAAAAGACATTTCAAGCAGTAGCTTACGTTTTAGCAGCTTGTTTTCCTTTGCCAATCGCAGCACCAAAGTATCTCTGCAGGATAAGAATCCATAGGACGACAAATAAAAATGACGTTACGATTTAAAGCTCGAAGACAGATATCTTTGTTCCGTTCAAAAGGATATAAAAAGACTTACGTATGATATGCCCGATGGCTCAATCATGTACAATTGGGGTCCATCTTTATCATAACCTCCAAGAATGACTCCACAACCAAAAGGCCTTAAACCATTTTCTCACAATTTCAGTCAAGCAGGAAAAAAATACAGTAACAACTATCAAAGAGGTAGATGAATTGGACAAACCTGAGCCACCAATACAGGGTACACAAATGAACATAACTTGCAACACGCTCTGAAAGTTCCTTCACAGGTACAGCGTCGCCATAAACACTAAATTATCATCGCATGTGAAAGTTGACTTAGTTGCACAATAAAAAAATCATACACACATTGGCATCTTATGCCCATATATTAACCCAGAGAAATTTTCCCTTGAGACAAGTTATATAAGTAGAACAGTCAGTCCTTTCCAAGTTATAAATCTAACATGCCACTTTAACAGCAGAAGCTAAAAAAAAAAACATCAATCTGATAGTTTCATTAAATACCTCTCATAACTTCTGGCTTCAGATTTAGCCCGTGCAACAATTTGTCTCCCATCAGCTGCAAGCCCAGCAACAGCCTGACACGACAGGTGGAGATATGCCTCAAGATAACGAAAATATAATACATACCAAACTATACACAGTAGTAAAGGCACATACCATGCCAGCATGACGATGAACAGAGTGGATCCTCCTGTTTGATCCCGGTAGCATCATTTTAGACGCAATAAGTTTCTCCACACCCTTAAAACAAACAAAAGATAAACACTTAGTAAAGGCCAAACCTTTCCTTTGAAGCATTCTATTTAAATATCAGAAAACCCAAATATACACACTCAGTAAAGTTCAATCCTTTCCCTTGATAATTGCCTGTTTAAACCTCACAAAACCCAAAGATAAACACGTTACCAAATGCCAATTCTTTCCTTAAAAAGATCATGTTTAAGCCTCAGAAAACCCAAAGATATTCACTAAAGGCCAATCCTTTACTCTGAAAATTCTGTTTAAACCTTAGAAAACCCAAAGATAAACACTAAAGGCCAATCCTTTACTCTGAAAGTTCTGTTTAAACCTTAGAAACCCCAAAGATAAAAACTAAAGGCCAATCCTTTCCTTTGATAATAGTCTTTTAAAACCCTCAGAAAACCCAAGGTAACCCTCATAATACTTAATTCAAGCTGAATTTGAAGGTTTAAATCTCATCTATCATCGTTATAGGTGTGATCCAGTTTCAAGACTAAAACTACTATTACTACTAAAACTCAAAGATAAACACTAAAGGCCAATCCTTTACTCTGAAAATTCTGTTTCAACCTAAGAAAACCCAATGATAAACACTTAGTAAAGGTCAATCCTTTCCTTTAAATATTATGTTTAAACCTCAGCTATAATTGATCCAATTTCGAGACTAAAACTACCGAAGAAAGTGATACAATAAGAAAAGAGGAGGAGAAGAATCAAACCATAACAATCCCGTCCTTGCACTTGATTCCAACAACAGTTCTGCAAGAAAGAACAGAAGAAAAACTCGAGCTTTAAAAAAAACCCTAACCCTACCCAAATTTGATGTTTTCAAGAAGCTAAATCTGATCTAAAGCAAAAGAAAGAAGGAATGAATCGAAGACGAACCCACTGTTGTCGACAGCTTTGGCGGCGTACTCGATCTGGAAAACACGGCCATCGGGAGAGAAAGTCGTCACAGAGAGATCGTATCCAGTTCCAATGCTACTCATTTTGTTGGCTCTTTCTTTCTTTCTTTCTTTCGTTCTTCTTTTGTTCTTCGATTTAAAGAGGATCGGAAGAATGGGGTTTTCTTTGTTCTCAAGCCAGAAAGAGATGAGAACCAAAAGCTTTCAAGACGATCCGACTTTGACATGGATATCAAAAAACGATCCGGGTCGTAATGTTGGGTTGGTCTGTTCAGTTACTATCGGGCTTTACTATTTTTAATTTAGCCCATTAAGTTTGTATCTTGATTTCGATTTTTCTTGGGTTTATTTATTTTATGTAATATTAACGGAGTATGATAAGAAAATTAAGTTTTTTTAACTCAATAAGTTGAAAATTAGGAGAATACAAGTGAGAAAAAAATCATAAGAGTAACATCTCAGTTATATTAACGAAAAATATCATTTGACTGGTGGCACTATCTACAAACCATTGTTTACCGAAGAAAAAATTAAGAGTAAATGTTAAATTAGTTAGCATATCATAGAATGTATGTTTTATAATAAAATTAACATGTTAACACAATCTTTTATATAATTAACAAATAAATTCTCTTTATTAGTAGTGTCACGTAGCCAACATACAAAACTTGTACAACTTTTTTCACTCAAATATAAGTTTCTGTCACGTGTTACGTCTAAAAAAGAAAGGTTTACTTTTTAATCAGGTAAAGAAAGCTTTTTCTTTCTTTGATTCCATAACCTCATATTCATCGGCCCAATAATAAATATTATGAGTTACAAATAATCCAATTACAAAAACAAACCCATCTAAAGTATCTTCCTAACAAACTACGTTGATACCTTAAAATCTGAGCGACTTCCTGACCATGACGATATGTATCGCCCTTCCCTAACCGTAACCCCGACCAATCATTTAATGCTTCAATTTTCTAAAGTAGTTATGTATTCCATCCAAATAATGAACCCAAACTACAATTGTCATCATCAAGTATCAAAAGTTATGGCTAATTTTTTTGAAAGTGACATTATAACATCTCGATTTCTAGTATATGGAAACTTATGTAGAGAGGTTAAAAGAATTGATTTGGCTACTTATGTCACCAAAGTGCACTTACCTTTTCGGTTGCACATCCAGAGAAAATTCCAGGGTTAAGCGTGCTTGAGTTGGAGTAGTCAAAGGATGGGTGACCTACCGGGAAGTCATTCGCGGTACCGTGTGAGTGAGGCCAAAACACGGAGAACGGTCATGTGGTGATTGCAGGGTTAGTATATCATGATTTTGGAACCTCCCGGTTAATGTTCCGACCGTCGGATAGGGGTGGGCCGGTCCATGGACATAGTGAGAGGATATGGGGCCCGGATGGTCGGGACATTATAGGCATGTGCGCTGATTTGTTAAATAACCGATTTCAGGTTGGGAAAGTGGCTTTAGCCTCATCCTCCATGCGCTTGGGATGAAGAACTAACTCTTCACGTTCGACAATTGTCAAGGTTTGTGATTTGTTTTTTTCACTTTTCTTAAGTTCTATTTTGAAAATAAGAGCAAATCAACTTTAAAATCAGTTGCCTTTGTTACTTATTAACGCCGAGCTAAAGATTTCTAATAAGTAATAACTCTTTCTTTCGCTTCATGTGGTTAACTTACAGTTTTACTTACAGTTACAGTTCTGAAGGTGCTTAGATACGTTTTAAGAAGACAAAATCTGTGGTTTATCAAACGAGAGCATCCTGGGGCTTAAAGACTTACAATCATGTCGGCCATGAAAAGTAACCAGAGAAAATATGTCACTGTCGGATTCATCGTCTTAGAAATTCTGCCCAAAAACTCTTCAAGGTAACATTTATTTAATCTGTCGATTTTAATTGATTTGGTCATTTATATTTGTTTCTATTTCACCCAATGTTTTTATGTTATCTTAGTCTTTACATATTTATTGTTCGTCACTAGAGAATGGTGACAACATCATACACGAAAGTGGACGTAAGAATGTTGGTTCATGTAATGTTGTTCCTTCTTTAAACCCAGTTATTCTATTTATCATTTGATTTGATTCTCTATATCCATATTCTCCTCAAATCTTGTGAGATATTCATTTTCCCAGGTGGAAGTACAACGCTTCCTGATGGAGTTAGTTCTTATGTCGATCAATCCCTGAAAAGAAAGATATGATAATACGAACTGCTATTAAAACCGGTTGTCTCGTGAATTTTAAATATTAGAGTCCATCCCTTTCTTCTGCTTCCTAGATTTTTCTCCGATTTTAAAGATAGCGAGTTAGGAAGGAGTCTATTGGACCATGGTATTCTCACGGTGTCACTCTCCCCAGATATTGAAATCAAGTCCAGTTTGCTCTAAAACCTCGCCCTTTCCCTTAAAAATTCAAATGATATAGACAAAATTTGGTAATTATATGTTGTTGTTAGAGCTAAAGAATCATTAAGTTCCTAATGGATATCTTATTGTAAAAGCCACCACATATTCCTTAGGTGGTGTCAGTGATTGTGGCCGGCATTGGTCGGGACTCACTAGGTTTTCAGAGAAATTGAAGACCAGAGGAGGTAATTGCATTTCCTTTCCTTCTAGATTTTTCAATGATTCATTTTGTTTCGTCAGAAAAATACTTTGGGGTTTCCCTGTTTGGCTTCTGCGACCGTTCTTCATTGGGTCGGTCGCTTGGTGCTTTCGTACCTTTTTCAGTTGCTCTGAGGTTCTCCATTGTCACCAAACTCCCAAACTCTCCGGCCAGAAACTTGTCCCTCAGTCTTCTTGCAATGGTCTGGCAATTTTCCGTTGAATAGCCGAAGTGATATGATCATGAGAAACACAAACGATATACGTTCATTATTCGACTCATATCTCCAAAACCACGAAGCTTCTACGCGTGAAATTAGTTGGAGAATGTGCTCAGCTCAATTATAAATCTCCTCGAAGAAGAATGAGATCAAACAGAGTTCAGATGAGGGAGTTATGCTATTTACAAGTCTGATGTTCTCCAGTGTTCGCGAATTCGGACATGTGTGCATTCAAAGAGCAATTCAGGCCAGTCCAGATTAAATTAAGCTACAAGACAAATTGTTCTATAATCATGGTCCATCATAGAAGCTCAACAAAGTTGAATCAGCCGAAAATTATCAAAGGATGATTGATTTTCGTCCACAGTCAAGAGAGACATTAATTTAGTGTGTTTCTCTCTCTTACATGCAAAAGAGAGTTTGAATTTCATCTCCCTAGATGCTCTGCATGTTAAGAAATTACTATGGACGAAATTAATTTTAATTCCTTTATATAATGAGGTTCATATCATGAATAAAAAATAAGCCTTTGATTAATATTTTTGGAAACTTTGAGAGTGATTCTCATTTTTCTTTCAATGGTGTGTAATATCCATTGATCTTATCGATCCGTCTTGGTGCATCATATCCAAGGGATCAAACCGATTTGTCCTGGTGCGTCATATCCAGGGAATCATCCTCTTTGTCGTCTAGGTGCGTCATATCCTAGGACATTGAGTGGGTATATCAGGAGTTTTCCGCAGCTTCTGACGCTCCCAACGATCCACCTTCAGTTCTGAGTGTGCTCCTTGCATCCTCAGTCCATATCCAACATCCAGCCAGAGTGAATTCCTAGGGAGGATTTTATCACAAAGGCTTGATGGAAATCACATAATGCCTTCTCGTCGTAATTCGAGGCTCGATTCCATGTATTCCATGGTCCTTTGCCCCGTCCTGCTTCTGTGGGTGGCCTTTCTCCGCTAATCTGGTAATTATGTGCTCCCCCGGAATTAAGCTCCTCGTGGTGCACGTAATTACTTCCTCGCCCGCTGTACCTTTCGCTCGGCACGTTCATCGGCTGAAGTGTGGTTTTGGCCACTGGTTTAGGAGGACAAAATTTCTTGCTGAGAATCTTCATCTCCTCTTCATGGATCACAAAGCTTGATGCGCGGTGCAAGGCGTCTTGGATGGTTATTGGCGGATTTAACGTGATCTCCTCTCGGAATCGATATTCAAACCATAGGGACTTCCGCAGGGCGTCGATCGCGGCCTTGTCGCTCAGCCCGTCAATCTTGGACACCATAACTTTAAACCTTTCGATAAACTCTCGGAGGCTTTCAGTCGCTCCCTGGGAGAGCGTCCACAAATCTGCATCAGACGTCTTCCGGTTCATGAACATTGAGTACTGTTTCAAGAATGCGGCAGACAGTTGATCGAAGTTACCGATTGAATCTCTTTCGAGACGAGAGAACCAGGATAGTGCCCCCTCTTTGAGGTGCTCGACGAAGAGGAGACATAAACTAGCGTCTCTTTCCTCTTCTTTGAACTTGGCACGTCCCATAGCGATCTGAAAGGTCGTCATGTGGGCTTTCGGGTCGGTCAAACCGTTAAAGTACAGGATCTTCACCTTCCCGGAGAGCCTCACGCTTGTGATCCGGGAAGTGATTGGGATTTTCTGCATTTACTCCAAGACTCTGTCGATCTTCGGGGCGTGGCGGATAGCTTGGTGGACTTGTGATCGCACCTGCTTCATCTCCTTTGCCGTCCGGTTGAGCTGGTCTCGGAGTTCTTCCATCTCGCTCCTTTGGATTACATCGGGCGACTTTCGGCTTAGCTGGGCTTGGGCCGCGTTCCTGCGTGATTCTGTTCTTTTTTCCCGCTCCACGAGGAGAATGTTCTCCTCTTCTTCGGTCAGTATTCTCACGTCGTCTTCTTCATCGGCATTGGCTCGATCTCCATCTCTGGCTTCGGTTAACGGTTTCCCGTTAGCACCTCGGCCAGCAGACCACTTGTGGTTCAGAGGTGGTGGCCCCATTAAATTGAGCCTTGCACCAATGGGCGTTTCGTCTCCAGCGGTTGTCTCCTCGGGGGTTTCCGAGAAGGTGAGACGTCTCCTGCCGAGTCGTGCACCCTTTGTCGGTGGTGCCTTCCCTCGCGCACTTCCTTCTTTGATCGCCTCGAACTCATTGGTCACCGAGTTGGTCAGCTTCTCCTGCTCCGTCTGGCACTCTAGAAGAGCGGCCAGCATCACCTTCAGTTCTGTTATCTGAGCCGCTGCTTCTTCTTGGGTGGTTCTCGCTCCAGCTTGGTTCTAAGCTCCCATGCTTCCTTCTTCTCCAGACATCGTCTTCCTTGGTTCCTCTTGTCCTTAAGGTGTTAGATATTTCTCGTCCCCGCAGACGGCGCCAAACTGTGAGTGTCGAAACTCGCACAATCAAAACTTATAAAAAATGGGGGCTCGAAAATCTATTAATAAGAACCCAAGGACCAAAATTGCAAATATTAGACTTTATTGATCTTTATCCAAAAATACAAAGGAATCCGTATAAGCTTTAAAATTCTTATAATAAGCGTCTAAGTACTCAAAATGGGATGGCTAAAATGTATTACATGTTATCCTATATATACTGGACGTATTGGGGGTGCTACGAGAAGCTACTACCGATGTGGGACTTCGCTAAACTCTTTATTTTGCCGACTTAGAT
>ASZH01045159.1:0-11713 GCA_000411075.1 Sisymbrium irio | reverse complement strand
CTTTCAGCACTTGTTTTTCCTTTCTTTCGTTCCCTCCTTCATGAGGTCTCTTTCTATTATGTCCTTATATTTAAGAAAATTCATTGCCAAAAAACTAGTTAGACAAGTTGGTTAAATATTTTATAAACTTTTATAAAAACATATTAAACATTCTAAAACCTTTTTTGGCTTGATCCTTGCAAATTTTTTGAGATAAACAATGTAATTCGAATAATAAGATTATATCAAAAACAGGAATCACTGGATTTATCTTGAAATCAAGGTTTTTTTAGGTACTTTAAAAGAGTTTATAAAATCTGGGTAATGAAATATTATAACGTAGGACCCTTAACATCTGGTATGAAGGCTTGTCTTAGATTTCATAGTTTTGTGAATGAAGAGGATTAGCATAAGCTAGATCCTTACACAAAAAAAAAAATCTTTGATAAACATTGTAGTTCCAATAATAATAACATCAAAAAAGAATCTCTTTGAATTATCGTAAAATAGTCAGGTTTATACATATGCTTTTAGGGATTTTTGATAACCTTTATAAGACCTTATATAAATCTGGGTAATGAACCCTCAGACCAGATTTTAGAAATCCTAGAAGCGTATTCAGCGATTTCAACTATTACAACAATTGATTAAGTTCATTCAATCGAATTCTAAGAGGCCGGTGATTTCATTATCCCTGATTTCAATTGAAGAATCCGACGAGATTGACAAAAAAGAAGAGTGAGTTCCATCAATTATAATGGTGAAGATGAATTTGAATCAGTGACGAACATACACGACGGCGATTCAGTTCCTGGGGAATCAGTTCAGACGGCAAGATTTTTGGCCTCTGGCAAATTTGATTAAGTTTCCGACGAGAAATTTAGGTTTCTGGCAAAGAAATTCACGATAGGAAAGAAAAAAAAATTCACGATAGGAAACACAATAGAAATCCATACAAGGTTAATTTAGACATTAACCACACACAAAAAGTGTATAATTGAAAATGATTATCCAATGTGCAAAAGTGAATAGGTGTATCATAGAAAGTGTATTAGTGTAATTTTTCCTATTTTTTTCCCTTCTTTGACTTTATTAAAATTTGTTTGTTACTATTGTTTTTTTACTATTCATTTTACTGATATATCTTTCTTTTCTCCTTTTTCCTACAAATCTTCCATTTTATTCTTTTGGTCAATATTATCGAAAAAATGATGTTGTGAGTTAATAAATCAGACAGTTTAATATGTTCAAAATTGATCCATTAATTCATTATTTTATGTTTCTAGTATTTTTTCCTCTAAAATGTTGACTTGAGAATAGCTTAAAAAGAAGAAGAATGATATTTAAAATTTTAGGTTTATATAATATATAGCTCTACATTTTTAATTAAGAACTTTTACTATTAAAAAAATTATTCTATTAGAGAGTGACAGCGTTCACTACAGCATCTTCAACAAATGCTTCCCGTTTCTATCCTCAGCAGTCAGCACCTTCACTCCATCATAGTAAACTTATAAGCAAAAATAAAACAGAGGTTAGGAAAAGCAAAAACTCTTAAAGAAGTGTTTACCTATGGCCTACTCGAGAAATCCTTTGGCTAAAGTATTGATGACAGAGCGATACCGTCTACCCATAATAATGTTGGTTTGCTTAAGAATAAATGTACTATTACACGGTGTTTACACCTGAAAGGTTAGTCTCAAAAATATCTTTCGTGAGCTTTCCAGCTTCATGTCACCGTGATTTATATTAGTGCAGTAGATAGTTCTTTCACACATCTCACGCTCATTTTCAGTCTGCAGCAATAATAACAACAAACACAAACCATTTTCTGAGTCTGAAAAAGTCGCAGAGACTTTGCATAGGACAAATAAATCTCACCCTGGATAAGAAAGTCGGGTTAGCCGGTTGCATTAGCTGTTAGTTAATGAATAATAGATACCTTCATCAGTGAACTCAATGAAAGCAAACCGAAGTACTGAGTTTGGGTCACCACATATGAGGCAATCAACAACCTGATCATAACCAAAACAACATTAAACACACACACAACACACAAAGATAGGAGTTTAAAAATGAGAGCTTTAAGAAAATATGTTCCAAAAAACTTGTCCACAGATCACAAAAAAAACAGCAAGACCTAATAACAACTAAAAAACCAAACAGAAAACAAAGATGAGAAAAGTGTCCGAGGATAATCATAACAGATGAGAAGATGTTTCATTTTTCCAACCTGTTGATCGAGATCAGAGACATAAACGGTTCTCCGGATGACATCTTCTCGCTGAGCCATGCTTGTTCTAGCATTCATCCTTTGTTTTCCTTGACGAAAGCTCTTTTTCTACAACACACACAGACACACAGTCTCAAAACGAATGCTATGGATATAAGATAGTTTCAATAGAACCATAAAGACATTTTTTTTTGAAGATCCACACAGCAAACAATAATAACTCAAGACAATTCGATGGAGTTAAACCTCAATACACTGAAAAGACCATAACTTTTAATAGATACAAACTGAAGATCTGACACGTCGGAAACCGCGCTACTGCGGAATCGAACAGTCTATCTAATAGTCGTTCTTCCATACAAGTCTACAGAATCTCTCTTCCACCATCTTCACTGTTAATATTTTAAAACTTATTGAATTGAAGGAATCAATCGAGTGATTTCAATTTTTCTAGTGTGAAAATAAATACGGAAAATTATATGAGAAACAAATAAAATAGATCGAACCATTGACATTGAAAGTTGAAGCAAGAGCTTCAAGAGAGAAGAGAGAAAGATATGAAAATGATTCTTATTATTATTCAGCTTAACTTACATCTTGTCCAAGCAACCATATTTATACAAAAGAAAGTGAAAACCCTAGTGTTGAACAGTTGTCTTAATCTTATGTATCTAGTAAGATCAATGGTTGAAAACTATTCTTGAACTGCGGTTGTCCTTTCTCTGCAACGCAGACTGCTTTTCCTTTGCTCTTAATACCAACTGCTTTGCTTCTGTCATATTTTCGAGCACTATCTCTTTGAATTGTAGCCGTTGCTGACTCTTTGATAACAGGCTGAAGTTTGACTTGAGTTGCACTTTGTTTGGGCTTAGTCGTAAGTTGGCCCATTGGTGGTTTACCCAAAATCGATGAACTGCCGTTTTGGCTCAACTCATTAACATCCTCTCTCAAACTTGGGGTAGGGGCATAGTCGACACCAAGTTTGAAACACAGAGTGCAGAAAGCATCATAAGGAAGTGACTTCATAAAGATGTCAGCAAGCTGCAAGTGAGACGGAACATGCTTGACTTCTAAAGCACCAAGAGCTACACGCTCACGAACATAATGGTAATCCATTTCAAAGTGTTTGGAGCGCTTGTGGAAGGCAGGATTTGCAGTAAGGTAGATAGAAGAGAGATTATCACCATAGAGTTCTGGCATGTGAGGTAACGGGACTCCAAGCTCCTTGAGGACATGACTAATCCAGGTAATCTCAGAAGCTGTTTCAGAGAGAGCCCTATACTCAGCTTCCGTTGAGCTTTTAGAAACTGTAGGCTGCTTCTTAGAAGACCAAGAGATAAGATTTTGACCAAGAAAAGTGCAGAATCCTCCTGTTGAGCGACGTGTAGTAGGACAACCTCCCAAGTCATTGTCACTATAATCACGCAAGACCTTATCAGTAGCATTAGTGAAGAAAACACCCATTGAAACTGTACCACGGACATACTGTAGAATGCGTCTGAGATTATTGAAATCAGCAACTGATGGTTGATGCATTCTTTGACAAACATGGTTGACTGCAAACTGAATGTCAGGCCGCGTGAGAGTGAGATATTGCAGCTTGCCAGCGAGACTGCGAAAGTATGTTGGATTGGAAAAGAGTTCATCCTGAGAAGCAGCTCTGTTTGGTTGAAGTGGCAATGGAGTAGGCATTGGACTACAGGTAGACATGCCAGCAATAGAGAGAGTTTCTTCGGCATACTGCTGCCAAGAAAGTAGTGAAGCCCACCGAGATCCTTCATTCAAAATTGCTGATGCAACTCATTCAAGAGCTTGGTCATAGCTGCTGAATTATTTCCTGTTATTGCCATATTATCAACATAAAGCAAGAGCATTATCACGTCTTTGTTTCGTTGATAGATGAATAGAGAAGGATCTTTGATACTGCAGATAAAACCAAACTTCAAAAGAAAGTTACTGAATTTATTAAACCAAGCTCGCAGAGACTGCTTTAGACTATAAATGGGCTTGTGTAATAAGCAGACGTGGTCATGATGAGATTTGTCAGTGAGATCACCATGTAAGAATGCGTTCTTAACATCCAATTGCTTTATGTCCCAACGCATTATAGTGGCAATATGAAGCACGAGTCGAACAGTAGCAGAACGGACAACCGGACTATATGTTTTAAGGTAGTCAATCCCCTCTTCTTGATTGAATCCTTGAGCAACTAAACGTGCTCTAAGACAATTAAGAGAACCATCAGCGTTAAGTTTTGTGCGAAACACCCATCTGCTTCCCAAGACATTCATGTCAGACTGTGGAGGAACAAGAGACCAAGTATTCGTTTCAGCACAATTGTCAATTTCTTCACCCATTGCATTAGTCCAACCAGGGTGTTTGAGAGGCTCAGAGACAGTTCGTGGTTCAGGATAAGCAACTCGCTTTGTCAGGAGTGCATATTTGGGATTAGGTTTAGTAATTCCTACCTGAGACCGCGTGACCATTCGATGAACAGGAACAACTGATGGAGGATGAAAGACTGATCGCTGTTCAGTTGCAGGAGATGAGAGTATAGACTGAGATGGAGAGGTAGATGCAGTAGATTGAGAAGACTCAGTGATCAAGGGAGAGTCCGATTTGTTTGTCAAGCATAGAGGAGATACTGGAGCATTCACTGATGAAGGAGACGAAGTAGAGCATTCACCTCTCTCAAAGGTAGAAAAGGAAGCATGAAAGCTTCCAAATGTAAACGGCACTTGAACAAGACTAGGAGAGTTTTCAGAGGTGCTTGCTGGAGAAACAGGCGAGGAGACAGGTTGTGGAAGAAAACTCTGTTGCCACGCTGACAAAGTTGCAGAGGAAGCCGACTGCTAATATTTGGAGTAGACATCAGCAAAAGGAAACCGAGCTTTATCAAATACCACATGACGAGTAATATAAACTTTGCCTGTTGGTGGGAAGAGACAGCGGTAGCCTTTGTATTTTTCATTGTAACCAATGAAAACGCAGTGGAGAGATTTGGGATCAAACTTGTGAGTGGCATAATCACATAATGTAGGAAAGCAAGAGCAGCCAAAAATCCGAAGAGCAGAGTAACAAGGTGCTTTACCAAACAACAGTTCATAGGGACTCTGCTTAGGAGCAAGAACTGATGAGGGCAAGAGATTGCTGAGGAAGTTGGCTGTAAAGAATGCCTCAACCCAATATTTGTGCGGAATCTTAGACTGAAACATCATAGTGGGACCGAGTTCAGTTAAGTATCGATGCCATCGTTCAGCTAAACCATTCTGCTGAGGTGTATATGGGCAGGAGATAAATTGTTGAATGCCTTCTTGTTGTAAGTGAGATAAGAAAGCATTACTTGTGAATTCTCCTCCACCATCACACTGAAAAATGCTGATCTTTGCAGACAAAAGGTTTTCAACAAGCTTTTGGAACTTAAAGAATGTGGCAAGGAAATCTTATTTGTGCTTTAGTGGGTAAAACCAAGCATAGCGAGAGTAATTGTCAATGAAGATTACATAATATCGAAATCCTTGATTAGAGACAGTAGGAGAGGGACCCGAGAGATCACAATGGATTCTCTGAAGAGGTCTGGAGGCAACAAAGCTAGACAAACCAAATGATAATCTACAGCTCTTTCCCAAACGACAGGACTCGCACATATGAGAAGAAGCTTTATTCATGGTAATCTTCTTATTTTGACTTAGAAATTGCTGAACTTGATGGTGAGGATGTCCAAGCCTCCTATGCCACACATCTTCGCTGCTAGCAACTTGACTTGTAGAGTAGAAAGCTTGAAATCGTGGTTCCCGCAAGACATACAAACCCTTACTTGTTCTTCCTTGACTCAGAAGCTGCTTGGTTTGCTTGTCCTTAACACGAACACCATCGCAGTCAAATTTAAAGGAGCAAGGAAAATCAGCTGTAAGCTTAGAAACAGAAAGCAGAGATTTAGTTATATCAGGGCACACTAGAACATCCTGTAAAGGTAGAGTACCTGAACCAGAGACAGACTGCAGATCAACAGAACCAATATGAGAGATAGGCAGGAAGCTACCATCACCAATAAGAATAGACTCTGAACCGCTGTAAGGAGAAGCTTGAGCAAGATTGTGAGGAGAGTTGGTGACGTGAGCTGTCGCACCACTGTCAGGGTACCACTCATTTCTTTCCATGTTCAGACGCTGAGGAGACTCTCATAGTAGCAAGAACAACAGGCAAATCATCATCCTGATAACTGTGATTGAACCTATGCCAACAACGAAGAGTATGGTGACCCGAGCGACCACAAATCTGGCAGACAGGCGTATCATCAGCACTAACAGTAGAAGCAGACGAGCCACCATAAGAAGAGAGTTGATGATGAAAGCCGCAACCATGAGTATAAAAGTTCCTGCGACCACGACCTGCACCAAAACGCCGGTTGTTCTGTCCTCTGCCTCGGTTTGAATAGAATCCAGGACTTCCAGTAGTGCGAGAGGTTTGAAAAGCCATGTGAGGAGTAACGTCTGAACCAACAGAGTAACTTTGAAGTCGGTCATCAAAGCTGGTTAAGCGTGGAATGATATCATCAAAGCTTGGAGTGGGATAGAGATCCATAGAACCCTCAATACTTGTCTTAACAGGTTCATAATCTCTACCCAAGCCATTGAGTGCAGCAAATATCTTCATACGCTCATCAAGAGGACTACAAATGGAAGCAAGTTGATCACTAATAGTCTTAATCGTTCGAAGATATTCAGCCATTGTCTTATCATGCTTAGTGACAGTTTGTATCCGACGCTGAAGTTCAAAGTGACGAGAAGAGGAAGAACGATGAAAGTGTTACCTAAAGTTTCCCATATCTGGTGAGAAGTAGTACAGTGAACCACAATACTTTGGATTTCTTCAGTAAAAGAACCAAGGAGCCATGACTGAACAACTTGGTCTGTTTGACACCAGAGTTGAAAGTCAGGATTTGGAATCAGTGTTGTGGCGCCAGTGATAGCAGGAACTTGAAGAGTAGTTGCAGGCGGAGGAAGAGAACCAGTGACAAAGCCGAGAAGACATTGAGCACTGAGAAACGCTTCAAACTACCTTTTCCACTGAAGGTAGTTCTGTTCTGTTCAGAGTGCTTGATAGTAACAGAGTTGAAAATGCTTAGAGCAGGAGGAGAAATCAGTTTTATGGAAGTGTCCATGGCTCTGATACCATGAAAGTTGAAGTAAGAGCTTCAAGAGAGAAGAGAGAAAGATATGAAACTGATTCTTATTATTATTCAGCTTAACTTACATCTTGTCCAAGCAACCATATTCATACAAAATAAAGTGAAAACCCTAGTGTTGAACAGTTGTCTTAATTTTATGTATCTATTAAGATCAATGGTTGAAAACTATTCTTGAACTGTGGTTGTCCTTTCTCTGCAACGCAGACTGCTTTTCCTTTGCTCTTAATACCAACTGCTTTGCTTCCGTCATATTGTCGAGCATTATCTCTTTGAATTGTAGCCGTTGCTGACTCTCTGATAACAGGCTGAAGTTTGACTTGAGTTGCACTTTGTTTGGGCTTAGTCGTAAGTTGGCCCATTAGTGGTTTACCCAAAATCGATGAACTGCCATTTACTCAACTCATTAACAGACATTCCCAAAAACGAATAAGCCTACCGACAACTTTCTGTGAAGATCAGCCAAGATGGAGGTCATCAAAACTGACTTTTGGGGATTCATGTGGGGATTCGATGACAACATAGACAAAGTTAATTCCGGCCATCGTTGAGGAGAGGGATCTGAGATTATTGGAGCTAACGAATTTAGAAAAACGTGGGAAGTGAGATGATTTATGAGAGGAACTTGTCTGATGAAGCGGATATTTATAAGTAGGGTAGAAGTAACCTATGCAGTAAAGCATGAAAGAGAAGTCATTGAAATTGAAGTGGGATGGTGATTAATTGTTCAGGACGCCAAAAGAACTCTGGTTGTTTCAAACTAAGAAGAAGACAGGGAGAGGGAGAATGAACGTTGCCAAAAAAAGACTAAAAAGGTGAAAGTCTCAGGCTTGAAAAATGTAGAATAAAAGTCCAATTGTGTGTTGGGCTTGTCTCTACTTACGACCAGACCGTTGTAATCATTTTGATAGCCCATTCCGTGTAATTAAAAGGACACATGTAGGGTTCCCTAATTATATATAAGATATATTGACCAATTTATATCGGAACAATAAGCTCAATAACCAAAACTAAACCCAAATTTAAGAATAAGGTAGTGGGAATTGCAAAATTATCTTTTTCAATGTATGAGTTTTTACAAATATTTAAATTGGTTGGGTTGTAGCACTTGACTTTAACTTTAATATTTATCTACAGTCTCAAAAATTAACAATTATGTTTTAGATTGATTTTTAAAGCTACAGTCCTACTACAGCTCATACAACAAAAAATGACTGTAAAACCCTCATTTCCTAAAGCTTTATTTTTAAGGCTGTAAAAAAAATAAATGATTATAGGAATATATTTTCTTAATTATTATTTTCTCATTTGTTATTTACAGTTACAGAAGATACATTTACATATGATATTTCTACAAACTAAATTCTATAGTAAATAATTTACAGTTACAATCCAACCAATCATCCACATAATGTAAAACTGTTTATTTTCAAAAATTGTATTTTAAAAGAGTAAAGACTAAATCTGTAATTCGTAACTATATGATAGTGGTGTAAGTGGTACGTGCGATTAGTGTTGGAGAATACCACAATATAGCACTCAATACTTACTAAATTAAGTGACTAAAACTGACAAAACACAATAACTTTGTCTACTAGGTTAATTATACTCTCATCCTTCTTTTATCAATATTACATTTTATGTCATCATTGGAAGAAAAATAGGAGAGGACGAAAAAGAGAGAAAAAAATGACAGCTAATAATGTTAACATATGAACATTATTTGGTATTGACGTTATCATCTTATTATCTGGTATAAAATTAGCGGATAATAATGTTACCGTGTCTAATTCATATCGTGTGTTAACAATAATATATAAATTTAAACATTATCTGCTAACAACATGAATTTATATGCTTACAATATGTAAATTTTATCTGTCATTGGAGTTAGCATTTTATATATGAATTTTACATGCTAATAATATGCAATGTTAGCATGTAATCACGTTAACATACTAACAATGTATTACATATTAACGTGTAATAATGTTCGCTTAGTGACAATGTGTTATGTATTACCATTTAACCATGTTAACATGTTAATATTGTATTATGTATTATTTGATAAACACATAATAATATTAAACATTATCTGATATTAAAATTAATATTTTATATATGAATGTTACATATAAAAAATATGCAATGTTATACGCTAACAATATTATTAGCACGTAATATGAATATTACATTGTTAACAATATGCAATGTACTCTTAATGTATTCTTCTTAGCAGTAAATCTTATCTGATATTAAAATTATATATTATATTTAAAGGTTATCCGGTAACAATATTCATGTGTTAACACTAACGTATAACTCCAACGGTGAATAATGTTTTCCGACCAATAGCATTTTATGTAATTAAATTAAATAAAAGGGATTTTTTAGACATAATATGTTTTCCTCTCTCTTATTTACTTAATTATATAACTATCTATCCTAAAAACTTAGTTTTTGAAGTAGTAGATGATATTGAACTAAATCACTCTTAGTGTTGCTGGAGGAAATCTTATATCTATTTTTTTATAAAGTTTTTATAAATTCAATTTCAATATATATAAATTCTACATTAAAGTTCAACAAATAGACTTTTTGTAGGAATCTCATATATATCGACTACATTAATTGGAGAATTGCTAATTTTGTATCTTTATTTAATTTTTATTGTAAAACACAGATCTGATATTGGATCTATTGCAAAATTAACCACCAAATGTAGTGAAATTTCAATTGATACCCTTACGAGCAAAAACAAAATTGAAGCAGAAATGACATATGTAAACCCAGGAAGTCTGAAACTGAAGTCTTTAAGACTGACTGAAAATAAAGTCAACTTGGTATAATGATATAGAAGTCTACTTATGTAGTTATATCTTAAATTTTAGTTAATAACCACAAAAACTAATTGCATCAATATAAAATAATTTTTTCTAGAAATGAATAAATTTAAACTAGAAAATGTTGATTATGTTAGAAATATTGTATTTAGGGTTTGTTTAGGTAAAATATGTTTTGAAGTCGACTCCGTAATTATAAAAAATAATTTGATTAAAATATTTAGCAAATAATAACTATATAGACTAATTGCATCCATATAAAATAAATTCCATAGAATAAATTAATTTAAACTAGATAATGTTGATTATGTTAAAATATTGTATTTAGGGTTTGTTTACATAGACTTCATTTGGATGTCTACTATATATTTACAACTTAAATTTAAATTATAAAAATATAAAACTGAATTTGATAAAAAAATTATATAGATTACCAAAAATGTATAAACTGTTATGTAAAAAACAAAAAAATTATAGAAATGAATCAATTTAAATCAACATATGTATATTATGTTAGAAACCAAATACATGCAAAAGCGTAGATAACTATAGAAAGTATTTGTAATTAGGTTTTAGATAGATATTAAAATTTTAGGGTATAGGTAATCTTTAGGGCAAACACAATTTTTATAAAGCATATTACAGAAAATATTTCTTTGTTGTTTAAAATATGAAACTGTTAATACACCTGACAATTATACACTACAAGAAAACATTCAGTTAGCGACGGAATTTTACGAGGAAAAGGAGTCGTCGTAAATTAGAAACGGCATAGCATCAACTTTACGATGAAACATGAAATCGTCGTAAAGTTGTTGTAAAATTACGAGTAAAAGTTTCGTCGTAAACTACTCGCTTATTTACGACGAAATCACAAGGCTTTTACGACAAAAGCAGTTTCCTCGTAAATGCGATGGTAACTACCAACGATTTTACGACGAAAACGTTTTACAACGGTTTCACAACGAAAATTGAAAGTAGGTGGGCACGTTTAATTATTTGCTCTACCTGTAATTTTACAACTGACATTTTCCTCGTGAATAAGTTGTAATCTTGATTGTGAAGAGTTGTAAACTTTTCTGTTGTAAATTCCTCGTATAGTTTTGGTCTATAAATACGAAACCTTCTATCTTCATAATCACAACTCAAACAACAACAACAAAAAAAACGAGTCTAAAAAAAATTGTTTGAACAAGAAAAAAAAAACAGAAAATTAAAACTTCAAAATTTTTTCTTTCAAATATGTCCTTTGGTGGTGATATACGAGCAACGGAGATGGATGTATATGCATAGAGATGCTGCAGGAAACGTGACGAGGGAGTATCTAAACGGAGTAGAAAGATTCATGCATCAAGCCACTCAAACAGAAATCACAGTTGAATTGGGTAAAATGTTTTGTCCTTGTCGGAAATGCAAAAATACAAAATTTGCCCGCATTGAAACTGTGTGAAAACATCTATTAAATAGAGG
>ASZH01045158.1:0-11713 GCA_000411075.1 Sisymbrium irio | reverse complement strand
ATATTTTGTTCTTTTGTGAAGGGAGTTGTTGGGCGTTCTCGACGGTGGGGGCAGTGGAAGGCTTAAACAAGATAGTGACAGGAGAGTTAGTCACTTTGTCTGAGCAAGATTTGATCAATTGTAACAAAGAAAATAATGGTTGCGAAGGAGGTAAAGTAGAGACTGCCTATGAGTTCATAGTTAAAAATGGTGGACTTGGTACCAACAACGATTTTCCTTACAAAGCTGTTAATGGAGTCTGCGACGCCAGCCTCAAGGTCGGTATAGTTACAATCGTATATATATAGAATTTATGTCTCTAACAAAAACAACATAAAACATCAATCTTCAAACGTTTAACTGTTAAAACTATTTGTGTAGGAAAACAACAAGAATGTTATGATTGATGGGTATGAGAATTTGCCTGCAAACGACGAACATGCTCTAAGGAAAGCGGTTGCTCACCAGCCTGTAACCGCCGTTATCGATTCCAGCAGCCGAGAATTTCAGCTTTATGAATCGGTAAAAATAAAAGAATTCTTCAAGTTTCCTTGAAAAATGTTTATTGGAGTGTGTTCGTATATGCGTTGATATTTTTTTCCATTGACCTCAAAGGGAGTTTTTGATGGAACGTGCGGAACAAACCTAAACCACGGGGTTGTTGTGGTTGGGTATGGAACCGAGAATGGTCGTGACTATTGGATCGTGAGAAACTCGTGGGGCAACACTTGGGGAGAAGCTGGCTACATGAAGATGGCACGCAACATTGCCAATCCAAGAGGCTTATGTGGTATCGCGATGCGAGCTTCATACCCCCTTAAGAACTCATTTTCTACCGATATAAGGGCCATGGCCTAATGATATGAACTAAATGTATGTGTTATGCGAGGGATCGAGTGAGCGAGCAACCTGTTCAAGTTTTAAGGGAAAATAATGTAGTCGATGGGTTTGGTAACTTTGGTTTTGTAATATATTTTAAATTTCTGTAATTGTTTGGAGTATGTGTAATATTATGGAATATGGAGTATGTGTAATATTATGAATTTGGAGTATGTGTGACAAAAATAATGTTATTTATGGACATTTCATTGGGTCCATGATGAATATTTTCCGTTTTTGGGGAAAAAAACAGCGCCAAACTTTGCTAAACGACAAAAAAACATTCAAAATTTCCCAAAAAACAATATCACACCACTGTTCATATTTTCTCCGAAAAACGGTAAAACATCGCATCACTTTTTTTTAGTGGTTTTTGAATAATGTCACACTATTTATGACACTATCACTGATCATAGTACTAAAACATTAACATATAAATTCTTTTATTTTTTTAAAATAATATAGCTTCTATTTTTAATTCAATAAAACTTGTAACTAAAAAATAAAAATGTACATATGAGTATTTTAACATAAGGTTTTTTACTAGAAAATATTAAAATGTATTAACTTACCATTTGTAGTCTAAATATACTAATTCGAAGAACTAGTATAATATAGTATATTTTTTACTAGTTTTTATTTATCATTTGTAATGCTATATTTATATTATAGTTAATCAAATATAAATAATTAATATTTATCAAAATTATTTTAAAATATTGAAGTTAAGATTATATTAATAGAAAGTATGTTCTTCAAATAAAATTTAGTTTTATGAATAGAGATGAAAAATAAAATAAACGCTAAAAAAATGTAATGTTATTTTAATATTTTACTGTTGTAGTTGGAGGTGTTTTATATGTTTTAGAGACACATAATTAAAAATTACACTGATGACTTTTAGATTTGGAAAAGAATTAAATTTCTATCGTTTGATGTTGAGATCATGAGTATCATTTTGGCAATTTAAAAGAAATAACTTTTTCATTTAAATATTCTTAAGGCCCAATTAGCACCGCGTCTAAACTAATTTGGTATAGTCCTTTAAATTAAACGGAAGTCATATTAAATCCGCTGTAGTCAAGAATCGAATCCAGATAACGGTATTGACAGCTGTGAGCCCTTTACCACCTGACCACAATGTCCTAGTTACTTCTTCTTTTTCTTTTTCGAATTGATAAGTTTTTTCTTATTCTCAATAAGTTACGAATAATTTTTTGACAAAACAAATCGTATATTCTTTTTTTATATTTTACCCTTCTCAGTTTATCAAAAAAAATACGTGTACACTATTTAAACCGTTTTTTTTCCATTTATATAAAACACAATAAAAGTTCAGATTATAAAATGATTGATTTTAACAAGGAAACAAACGAAATAGCGAAAATGAAAGGGAAAAAAATATTGTTGAAAAAAGAAAAGGAAAAAAAATATTGCAGTTCTTTTCTTCTTCCTGCAGCCCTGCTGTCGTTGTGATATGGCCATACACGCAGATTGATCTACGACGACATAAATATGAATATACTTGAAAGATAATGGTTTGTGGCTGACCCATGCAAATTTGTTCGATATAATATAGACAAATTTTATAAAATAAGAATTTTTGGTAGACCCACATTTTTTTTTGTTAAACATGTTAAGAGACCAACATTTGTTTAATATGAAGTTAAGTTAATCATATGTCCTATATCATAGATATATTACATACTCAACGATTGGGATGTTACAAACCTGAATAACGTTGGAAACCTAATTACAGCTTTAGTGTAACGATCAATTATTGCGACATCGATCTAAAACACTGTGACGTACTATTATAAAAACATGTTATCTGCAATTGGCTAAAACGTCACCTGCTTTTTAAAAGATTTGCTTGGCCTGATTAGTCTGATTGTCTAAATTTTTTTGAAATACATTTTGGTTCACCGTATTCTTATATAGTTTTTGCACTTCGATGTCCTTCCATTCAAACTATCTCTCGAGATTTAGAACACTTCCTCTCTGCTTTTGGGGTTTAGTCTAAGATTAGATTTGTAATTTTGTATATATATATAGTAGATTCGAAATTTTGATCAGTCAACTTCGAGTTATTGGTGTTTTCCTATAAGAGTTTTTCAATTTAAAAAATATATTATTAATTGGAAACATTGGCCTGGACACGATTAAATATGGGGCACACATATGAGTTTAGAATCTTGGATGCATGGATACGTGTTTCACGTGACTGCAAACTTTCATAAGGGACGATATTTGCCTGAGGGAAAATATAATTTTAGAGGGTATCGGTCATCAGACCAGTGACATATATAATTAATAATTTTTATAACAATTAATTAACAAATAGTGGTGAGGTAAGAACCGGTTTTCAGAACTGGCCGATTTAATAAAATATAAAGTGTACGGGACTACGGGGCCTAACTTTTTTTTTTTTTGGTAATTCTGAAAGATAATTGATCGACCAGAAAAAAAAAAATTCTTTGTTGATACAATTGAATTGTTTAGAAAAATAGAAATTGCCGGGGTATTTTTTTGCGTCCGGACCATATCCTGTTTCATCAACTCATGTTCTCTTTTTATAATAGTTCGTGACTTTAATTAGGTCATATAAGAAACAAAATTCGAAGTAATTTTTTTTATCTATCTGTTTTGGTCATTTGATTCTGGGTTTAAAAAGTTGCATCTACAACTCGTTCAATATTAAGGGTCTGATTAAATGTAGCGGATCGTTGAAAATACGGTTGTGGGATTTTGATAACCGTCTAAAGTTCGATAATAAAATTAGAGAGAGTCGCATTTAAAACTTAGAACTTATTAGCATTGGTGTTTAAACGCTCACACTTTAAACCATTTTAACAACTCTCATAATTAACCGTTAAATTAATCTCTGAATTCACGCGATCAGATTTTTGAATAGAAAAGTAGGTTTCGTGACGGAACAATAAACATCTATTAATTTTATTTTTAAAGTCGTTAATTTAAATCGAAAAATAAATAAAAATGAATTATAAATAAAAATCCAAAAAACGAATTAATTTTATTAAAAGAGTCAACAAAAAAAATCAGAAATTCCTCTAATCGACTTAAGATTAGAAACAAAGTTGGGGGAGAAACTCAGAAACTCAAAATCCAGAAAACAAAGTGGAACCAGCCTGGAATCGAGACGGAAAGATGACATCGGATTCGAAATGGCTGACAGTGGAAGTTCGTCAACTGTGGAATACACGAACGATATAGGCCTTCAGTGTCATTGTAACCAGTCAGCAAAGATTGTGAAAGCTTGGACTGGTGTAAACACTGGGCGAAGTTTCTATGGCTGCTGCAAAAGGCGTATGAGTATTGTAACTTTTTCCGTTGATTTTGATGTGGAAAAACCATATGGGTGGCAATCTGAAGTATTAATCGAGACAAGGGATGTCATGGGAGAGCAAAGAGAGGAGATTAAGAAGTTGAGAGATGTTGTTAAGCTGTGAAACATGAGGTTCAAACTAAGATGAAAGTCTTGAGTGATGATATGTTGCGATTTTGACTCATAATAACCCTTACTTTTTAATTATTTTTGGAGTTTTTTGAGTCTTTGTCAGGTCATTCTATGAAGTTTGAGAGTTAAAGATGAGGACTGGAGCAGCTGGTGCACTTGGAGCGAAATGGAGCCAAAACCGAACTGAAAAGACCAGTTTAGACGCAAGAGCACCTGCTCCTGAACTCGACGTTCCGGAGCACCTGTTCCCAGGCCAAAGCACTTGCTCCAACCACTTTAGAGAAATAACAATACTCATTTTACCTAGTTTCTGGACATGGAATAAAGAGGATAAGCCGTCATCTTCTATGACATCACGCTTTTTACATTTTCAGTTCTTAGATTTGGAGATTTAAGACTACTTGGATTAATCCTTTGTAAGATTTGGGAGAATAATCTCTATAACATTCTGAGAAGAATTCTGAACCATATTGATATTTTTTATTTCAATAAGAAATTCCTTTTCACCATCTGATGTTTGCTTCTCTTCTATGTCTGAGTAGTCCATTAGCTAGATTGAGGCTTTTTAAGGGGAATGATGAGTTATTTAACTGAATGCAGAAAGGGCTTAATCGTTTGTGTCTTCACCACTGTTAGGCCTAATGCTTAGGTTGAATTGATCACTCAATCTGCAATTTTAAGTTAGCTTAATCACCAAAAGTGTTATAGGTTGCTACAAGAGACATTGGTGAACAATCTGTCTTTAACCAACGACAGTTGATGTTAAGGCAGATTGTGAACAAATCGAATATGTTAATGAATGCATTTTTATTAGTTCTATGTTCAACGACAGTTAGGATGTTATATCGCTAGAAAAAGTTATTAAGGTCACTAAAGTGGGTTAATATACGATTATATTTGAGTTCTAGATCGTGCTTCACTTGTACCCTGAATAGTCATTCGGTTATTTCTCTGATCTCCCTGCGAATTTCCTTGATCTAGTGCTTGTTTAATATTGAATTCAGTCGCTTATTGCTTCATTTACGAGTTACAAAACAACCAACCAATCGCTACTATTTTAGCTTTGTTTTAAACCATCGTATTTCATAGAGCAACTCCGGTCCTCTGGAATTTCGAATCATTTATATTATAATCTCAATTTTGTACACTTGCATTAGGAAATAAGGAATAAATCCAGCCGATCAAGTGATATAGTGGAAGAATTGAATCAAATTCGTGAAGAATGTGAAGCACTGAAGCGAGAAGTGTTGATTTTGAACGAAAGGAGCAAGGTGTTCTGTAATGTTCTTATCACTTCTTCTGTTGGGTTTACAGTGGTGCTGGGCATGGTGATGGCTATTGTAAAGTGAATTATTGACTTGTCTTTCTTTGTTAGTTTGATGTTATGCTGGTCTTAGACTTTTTATGATAGACATTGGCCCTGTTCGTTTCCTAAACGCTGCGACAGCGACGCGCGACTGAAAATATAACGGAAGAGAGAGGAAAAAGAAGAAGGAATTGCAGCTTTTCAGTCGCTGGAGAGAAAGAAAGAGGAGGACAGCAGTCGCTGTGTAAATTGGCGGCACCAGCGTTGCCAGATCTCTTTAATAATTTGATCGCTGCGTTCTGTCCTCCAACCGAGCGACCAATTAAAAAGAAAATGATGAGTAAAATTCAGTCGCCCATTCTAGTCGTTCGCGATCTAGAAACTAACAGGGCCATTGTGTCTATGTTATTTATTTTGATTGTTGGTTATTTTGTGGTTCTTGTACTTTTTATGGTAATTATGTCTATTTATGTTGTTGTTGGATTCGATCCTATAATATTAAGTTGGTAGCTGTTGTCTATTTGACATTATGAGTACTTATAATCTAACGAGAAAGACAGAGACATAGAAAGATAACACAAGATGGACATAACAAGAAAGTGTTGTTATAAGTTCAATAAAAAAAAACATGAAATCCAAAAGATAAGATAAAATAGCAACATGTTTAAAGTTTTTAATTCGAAACCGAACAAACAAATATAAGAAAGAAAAACTACAATGGTGAACTTAAACGTAAGTTTTCCAGAGGTGGTGGTGGGTTAGAGGTAGACCTATCATAGAAACGGTTTTCAAACACTTCGAAAGGCTTGTCCGTGAATGGACTCCAATAGGTTCCAATACCATGTGGGATATTACCTGTTATTCTGATCTTGAGTGGCTTTCCTCATGGAATATTTTTCTCATGTAGCTTTGGTGGTTGAGTTGATGAAGCTACTGGTTGACTTGATGAAAGTATTGGATACGGCTGAGCACTCGAAGTAACTCCAGGTTGGGATCTTGATGTAATTGTGGTTCTTCTTCTGGGATTTGGTTGGGAGCTTGTTGAAGCAGCTTGTGTTTTCCTTGACTTTGGTGGAGGCATCGGCTTAACCTGAAACAAGAGAATGTTAAATAGAATATACGAGTGCTCTAAGACTATTAAACAAACATATGAGTTGTATAAAAATATCTCAGCTGGATGCTTACGAGGTCGACCACGTTTTTTTTTTGGCCCCTCCACAACAACCGGCTCATTTTCGCATCCTCTATTAATGTGTCCTGCTTGATCACAATGGCAATGATGTGGTATCCTTCCATGCCTTGTTTATTTTCCTGGATTCTGGAGTGATTTAAAAGACTCTTTTATTCTATCTCTGGTTTTTGGTTGCCATTTTGTGGCTTTCTTAGCTCAAATATTTCAACAGGAGGCTTGTTAACCCTTTTCCAATTTTACTGGCTTAATGTTTTCCTTATATATTTTCTTTACAATATGGGTGCAGTAATACTCCGCCACATATTTCACTGGATTCTTTTGATTGTCATCTAGAACACACACATCATGTTTGGATGTTATTCCTGAAACTATTTAAATTGAACAAACATGATTACTTGTAACATCACAAGCACAATTATAATCAGAAAGCTTAACATGGTATTATAATTACATGTAAGATCCCACTTCCTACATGCACACTGATGTGTGGGCAAGTTGACTGAATAACCTCATTCATACTCATAAACGTTTGAAGAGCTTCAGTTTGTTAAGAAATGCTTCTTAGCTTGTCTTGATTTCTCCAACAATGTCATTGTGATTGATGTCACAAGTTTCAGCCTTTAAAGATCTTCTGGATATTCTTCTCATAGCCTGTCTTCTTACATCCTCCAACAAGTTTATCACCAGTTTTGATCTAGTAATTTTGATCGTTCTATTGAAACTTTCTGACAGATTATTATGCACATCAGCACAATGCGATTCAAGGCTGAAGAATGCTCTACACCACGGTTATGTCGCCATTAGAGCTTCAAAGGCTGCTTGATCATAATCCTTTAGCTGCTTCAAATTATCATGATACTTTTCTCTAGTGTATCTATATGAAACTCCCTAAAAAAGTGTTTTGAACTCTGACCTTGTGAAACCTTGCTTCCTCCAATTCCCATATATATGTATTGCGAACATGTGATATTCAGCTTGTGGAAGTTCAGCCTCAATGGCAATTACTAAACCCTACACACAAGAAAATGATGTTTACTCTAACCATAAAACCCTCAAAATCTAAAGAGAAAAAAAAACACAAAAGATAGATGTTACATTCTGCTTATCTGAAATAATGGTCATATTTTCTCCATTTTTCAACTCAAGATGTTGATTTATCTTCCTAACAAACCAGCCCCATGTGTATTTTTTTTTTCACCACGAACCACAGGCCACTCAATTGGATACATTATGTTGTATGCATCCCTCCCAACAGCTGAAAGTAAATCGCCATTCAACTTTCACTTCAGAAAACATCCATCAAAACCAATCATTGGTCTACAACAACTCTTCCAACTATTCTTGAACTATTCACAATCGTTTACTTTGATGGTGTTAGGTTCAGTAATGATTTCTGGGTGTGATATTTGAGGTTCAGCCTCATAGTACCACAAATTTCCAAATTGAACTGAATGTGCTTCAAGGATGCAGTCAAGAGCAATACGCCTTCCTCTATAATACTTAGACATATGTGCAACAATGTTATACCGTTCTTTTATAGAGTCTTTGATCTCTGATGTTTTAAGGCCTACATTCCTTCTTAACTCCTCTCTAAACAAACCAGCAATCACTCCTCATTTCAACATTGATACTCTGCTTGATTTTTGATGATTGTGCCTCATCTTACAAATTTTCACCATCCACTTATTGATAGATTTCTCATAGGAGCAGTAAACTTTAAAATGACAGTCTTCACCACAACAAATAACTGCAATTTGGTTTGCTTCTGACATCGCCATCTTCATATCAAACTGAGTCCTCAGGGAGTATTGTAACAACTGATCCTTAAAATCTAATCTGCTATTAAACTTCTGAAAAAACCATAGATAAGGCTCCTTATCGAGGTCTCCATGAAACTGTGGTTGTCTTCTTCTTCTGGGATTAGCCCACTGTTCCCATTCTTCATCAGATAATAATGGTGTATCTAGATACTCTTTTTGACTTATACCATATTCCACTTCACTTTCTTCAGCTTCCATTTCAGCATTTTTTTTTCTTCATTGTTACAATACGATTCTTTATCTGCTCTTACTCTCGTCCTTCTTCAAAAACCTCTTGAAACCAATCATCACTTTGACCGTCTCCTGCATCTACGAGAACCTCATCCATGCATCATTCTCATTATTAATGGTAGCCTCATTCTCATATGTTGCATCATTCTTATTATTAGTTGCAGCTTCATTCGCAGCCACACTATCACGTGATTGTCTCTGAATCACATTCTCCTGTTTCATCATTTCATCTTCATATTGTTCTGGTTCCTCATCTTCTTTTGGCCTGTCAACATCATCTTCATCACTATATGCATTATCGTTATGTCCTCTCCATCTTCCTCTCTGTCATTTTCAGCTTCGTATCTTGCATTTTCATTTTCCTCACCACCCTCATATCCACCTGCAATTTCATCTTCGCGTTGGCTTCTTGGGAGGAAGTAAATGGCCGAACCAACCAAATTTTTGGGGATATGTTCTGAACATTCATGTTCAATAAACACATCGAACTCATGAGCTGCTCTCGCTGTTAACCAAAGATATGTTGTGTCACCTAGAAAATTAGTGACAGTCTTCATCTCCTTCCCCAACTCTTTGAACCAGATCAGCGAAATCTGAGTATTTATCTTCGCACCATTCAACAAGCAGTCTTCAAACTTCTCCCACGATATATCCATCATCTTCCACTTCACAGTCGAGCAACCCAACTTCCTTATATATTCGTAATATTTTTTTCTTCTTCATAGTCCCACCATAATGGATTAGGAGTTTTACATCGTCACGATTCATTAAGACGAAATCAAATTCAAAATTGAACATCTAACAAAAATCCACAATAAACTCAAAAAGCAAAAAAAGCAAAAGAGAAATCATATTTACCCCATTTCGAAGCCAAGGATTCTTCGTATCGATCTTGCCTTTTCCCCCCTCTATAGTCATTTTTCATCTTGATTTTGAAAAGGGGGTGTTTTTTTTATTCTGGCTCACGAACACTATTTCGATTTAGGGTTTTTTAATTTTGTTTTGTGTTTATATTTTTTAATTTATTTTTTTATATTTTTTTATTTGAATTAACGATGTTAAAAAAAATTAACAGACGTTTAATGTTTCGTCATGGAATTAACTATTCCGTTAAACAATCCGATCGCGCAAACTCATAAGCATTTAATGTTTCGTCATGGAATTAACTATTCCGTTAAAAAGTCCGATCGCGCAAACTCGGGGGTTAATTTGATAGTTTATTTTGAGAGTTTTTTAGTTTCACGGTTTAAAATGTGAGTGCTTTACCACTAAGATTTTAAGTACTAATAAGTTCTACTTTCAAAATTTAAAATGTGATTTATATGTGCTGTAACAAATGGTTATGAATTGCAACCTCATTCATGTATGTCTTTCAACAAACCTTTAATCTAGAGATAAACGACGAATCATGCTACATCAACTTCTTATGAACGTATTATGTGGTAGCCTTGATCACATACCCTAATCCCTAAAGATTACATTCGTAGCTTTTGGATCGGATAAAGGAAGGTTTTCATAGTTATATAAAAGAAGGTCATTACATACTTTAATACCTAAAAACATGTATTGGGTATTGATTTTTTTTTGTCAGTTACATGTTTTGTATCTGCAAGCATTATTATCCGACTTTCATATACCGTCTTAAATATTTATGTGCATATCACTATTAGTATTTAAATAATTATGAGTATATAAAATCTTATTTTAGAAAAATTAGCGTATAATAATATAACTGTTTTAGAGCATCTAAGATATAGTAAATCTAATGGTTCACCCTAACTGTTTTCTCCCTAACATAGATATTAGGACAACTAGGGTGGAGACACCATGGTGAGAAGGAATCATTGGACTCCTTTCAATTTCTGATATAACTATATACTTTGAAAAATAACTATAGTAACCTCAATTAAAAATAAATTTTGACCCCTATACAAAATTAATTTATATATATGATAAAAAAAATCTAAACATATAAAATAATAAAAATCCAAAATACTAAAGAACAAAATATAGTTCATCTAGAATTGTATATATACACATATAGTTTAACTAATATAAAAGTATAAACACCTAATATTATTTATATTTTTTTAAATATACAAATGAAATTCAAAGTTTAATGTTATATGTTTTCTTTAAAAAATTGTGATCCCAGTAGATAAAAATCTTACATCCATCACACGAGATAACAAATTTAGTTTTGCATCATTTCCTCGTCTCTTTACTATTCTTATATTTTCTTCTCTCTCCTTCTGTTTCTTTCTTTTGTGTTTCGTCCTCATCTATGTGTGTTTCCTCTTTTTTCTTTCCATGGTATAAATGCCTCATCGAACAGCTGTTTCCGACCTCACTGTCCTAGATTTGACAGTATTTCTTCATGTTGTAATTTTCGTCTTCTCTGTCCAGTAAAGAGGATTCACCGGATCTGCTCAGTTACAAATAACCACACTACATGCCGCTCATCTCCAGACCTCACCACCACCTTTATCTTCTTCTCCAACATCTTCTGCAACCTCATCGGCCACCTCATATTTTCCCAACAAAACCCTTATGTTGTTCTCGTGAGTGCCTCCAACTGCTGACATAGCCGATAGCTGCAGTGCAACACTCTTATGCAGAAATTGGTTTACCATTCCCTCGACCAGCACCGTACTTTCACCTTCCACCTTACTCGATTATCCCTACAGTTCACCACCTCGGGTGTGGCAAAAGATTCCACCACCAACATCCTCCGTCCTCCAAATCCCTTATGATCCTTATCAGTATCACATCCGATACACATCCTCATCCACTTCAGGTTAACGACATTAACCCCACTTCACCCCCCC
>ASZH01045157.1:0-11628 GCA_000411075.1 Sisymbrium irio | reverse complement strand
TATTTGAGATCTGTCAAATTTTTTCTATGTCACCGTCAAATTTTTGGGGTTGTCCAATACACTGTTTACTCATCGCCGGAAATTTGGAAGACCTTCACGAGGCGACCATGTATCCCAGTATGTCCTTGTTTTGATTTTGTAGATCTGAAAAACAGATCTGATTTTTGATATGGACAGCCTAAACGATTAGGTCATGGTCGGGATTTGGTTTTGTTTAGGTGTTCTGGGTCAATTTCAAAACAGAGAATGTATTCTATTTCCGAACAGATCTATTTTTGCAGAGGAAGATGATATGAAGAAGATGATATACACGTGGACGTATAGGGAAATGAAGCTGTGTGTACGTACACGAACATAGAAGATGTTATATACGTCCAACCCAGATCTACAGATCCACAAATCCAGCCACAACGAAAAAATATTACGTCCACAACCATATTAAAATCCATAAACATGGTTGTGTAATCATTAACTATGTACGACCATGAACATCATCTGACATACACACATGTACGACCATGAACATTGATCCATGTGGTCAAACTTCAATTTCATCTTCTTCTCGGTAAACGCATGCAGACCATCAACTATTATTCGCCCATTGATCATCTATCCACCAAACATCATGTACCAAATCCAACATCTTCTTGTGTACCCTCCCATATCCTTTCACACTCCACAATATATAACACAATAGATGTTCATCCATGTTCATAGTTCATGTACGTCCATTTTAAGTTTACTGGTATCATCCCATATATTTATGTATATGGACATCCACGCTATCGTATATCACTAACCACATGGATGTTGTCTTCTGGGCATTAGTTTGCCATCATCTAATGAATCACAGTTTTTAGTGACTAATTTTAAATGGATGATTACTCCATCTACTAATTTGCTTTCATATTATACGGTTATATGTGGACATCATAATTTGTTCAACCACATTGACGATTACTTCTATGACTTATTAAGAACAACATACGGTTGACAATCTGCCAGATGAGCGTAACCATAACTGAGACTTATTAAGAACAACATACATACTTCAGTTAATCAGATACGTTTACATACAGTAATATAATACTGTCCACTCATCTACCTTCTCTTTTATTACACTTCTTCCTTGACCATCATAAGGTATATTTGTCCACACACCACAATACATATACAATAATACCGAGATCTTCTTTGTGTACATTGTGCGCATGTTCGTCCACACATCACAGTACTTTAACAACAACAATACATTTTACAGATTTCTATTACTCTTTTCTTTTTGTGTGACCACCATTTACGATCATGATAATCCAATTGTCCACTCACCTGCCTTCCTACATGCACATATCAACAAAATTTTGTTATTACGCATGTCTGTCCACCAGTTCATATGATCCCATATGTACATGTTTGTGGACATCCACAACACTTTCACATTCCTCGTATCAATAACATTCATATATTAGTGTACGTACATCAAATATGGGTTCATATTAATGGACGTCCATATTTAGACCATCTTCCTCATATCATCTTCCAACCCAGATCTAAAACCCAGATCTAAAAATCAGATCTGCAAAATCACATATCTAAAAGCCACCAATCTAAAAATCGAGTCACATTAACAAATCATAATTACCATTAGATTCAATCTCACCTCTTAAGCAAACCTCAAAATAAAATGTACCTTCCATTACAAACTACCAGCGCCAATTCTAGTCACTGCTTCGCTGGCGTTAGTGTTCTACGCAAGGTTGGCAAAAAACACGGCGACACTTTCCTAAGGTTTTACTTCTTCGACGCCGTTTGTTCTTCCTTTTTCATCTTCTCGTAAACTCATATACCTAATCCCTTCCCCGTCAATGTTTTATAAAACACATTTTAATAATATAAAATTGTGTAACGAAATCAGTTCACTTTTCGAATCGAGTAAATGGAACAGAGTTTAATTGAGGGGCAACAAAGTCTTCTCACTACCACAAAGTACCCCTCCATCAGAAAATGTCTTATACTGAAAGAAATAAGACAAAAGTGCGTTATATCCTAAACGTCTCTTTTGTAAATCCTCTAGAAATGACAAGTTTTTTACGCTATCTCAAAAGTCAAAACCAAATCCTACTCTAACAGATCTTCACTTGTACAGTTGTACTATCCTACTTGAAACATTTTGTACTGTCATACTGTGTTAACTTTTTTAGGTTCCATGTCCATCTCGATTTCAATCTCAATGTGAGCCTATTTAGACGTTTTTGATAACTGTATTAATATATCGTTTTTATGCTAATTTTGGATTGGATTATTCGTATATTTTAAAGAGATATTACGATGATCTACTTTTACAATGTTTGTATATTTATTAAAATACATCTAGTTTAGTAGTACTAGATTGGTTTAACGTCGACGACAGAGTATTTTGGTCTTTTAGACGACATTTGCGCATTGAATTACTTTTATGTACTTGAAAATGTAAGTAAGAAAAAACAAACGCACATGCCATCATGTGCGCTGCTTCCCTTTATATTATTAACTTCTCATAAAGTGAAGTAAAAATTCATTAACGAGTTAGCCAAAAGTTAATTTGTAAAACATTTGCTGGTAGAAATCATTGCTTACAAAATCATGCAAATTTCTTTCGTTGTTGTGATGTGATGTATCATTAGGACCGAAATAATGTGTCTTCATAATATATACTTAGGTGATTAGGTTACTGATGTGATGACTAATCAACTTTCAAACTGATTATTATAGATTCAACGTTAGTTAGTTATAAAAGTACTCCTATAAAAGTACTATCTTCGTCGTTAATATGGTCTAAAAACATTTATTTTCTGAAAGTCTGTGGCTTTGATTGGCATAGTAAAAGGATCTTTGGAATTTGGCAATATGTTCTTTTTTTCTTATTCAATAATCTCTCTGCTAAAAAAAAAAAAAATTCATTAGGTGCTTAGATTAAAATTTAGTGCATCCTTTCTTTAGCGCGCTAATATAATTAGCTAATTCCCAAATTCACCAATGAAGATGAAGAAAACAAAAAGCCATTAACAGCTGCGCAATTCCGACTTTTCTCTCCTCTTTTTTGAATTACCTGATTTATCGCTCCAGCGAGCGAAAGAGGTCGACCGAAGAATCTCTTGGTGTCTCCCATCTCCTCCTTTGAGATTTTATGCTATTCTTCCTCCGTCGGAACACCGTAGTGCTCCGAATCGTCGTTCACCGTCCATCATGGCATTGTTAAACATCTCGATTTCGCTCTCGTTTCTCTAATTCCCCGTACGATATTCTCGGATTCACGAAGAGGTTAGAATTTCGTTAGATTGTTCTTCATTGGCCAGCGTTTAAATTATTTGATATCTGCCGACATTTCCATTGATTTGAAGCTCCATTGTGAGTCCGTGAATGAATTTTGAGCTCATTTCCGAAACTTAGGTTTATGCTCCGTCGGCGCATTGTCACGCTATTGGTGGCGGATTTGATTCTTTTATTTTATTTTATTTTATTTATTTATTATTATTACTTTCTTGGATCTTACGGCTAAATCAGTGTTGGATTCTTTTTTATTTGAAGCAGGTGTAATAAGTAGTCAAACCTCTCTGTTTCTTCACTGCGCATGGAGTTACTAAAGATTCTTGGCTCCGGATCGAAACGGCTGTGAGATCCTGGTAACTGATATATATCTTTTGTAAACTAGTGCGTTGTTTGTGATTGTAGGCAGCAAATATAATATTAAGAGTAGGCTTTGAATCTTATGCAACATGCAAGGAAGACTGTGTAGGAGGGGGGGACCATTCCAGAAAACACCAATTCCTCTTCCTGAATAACTGAATCTTATATGAAAATTCGTTTGTTTATATAATGATGATAAAAGAACCACGTTGTTACTGATTCTCGTTGTCATTCTCTGCTGATATATTTTGAATTTGGAACACGTGGGTAGAGGCAATGTTCTTCTGCCTAGAACATAGAATTAGACAAAGTTCATTACTGGAGTCATGATCTACTATTAAATAGTTGTCTCGTAATTGTTAATTCCCCTCTCTCTCTCTCCTTGTTTCTTTTGGGGTAGGATGAGGGAACGGAAGTGAGGGATGAAGATGGCTACAGGAGAGGATCAGATGCAAGGATCGAGCGGGAGAGAAGAGAAGATTTTTGTTTCTGTTCGTCTGAGGCCATTAAGTGTGAAAGAAAGGGTAAGGAATGATGTGGCGGATTGGGAGTGTATCAACGATGAAACGGTCATATACAGGAGCCATCTTTCCATTTCCGAGCGTTCCATGTACCCCACTGCGTATACATTTGGTAAGACAGACTTGCTTACTTTTGCAGCTTCTTGATCAAAGGTAGTCTTTGGTTCTGTCTTGCTGATCTTTCCTATGCCTCTAGACAGAGTGTTTGGCCCTGAGAGTTGTACGAAGGAGGTTTATGATCAAGGGGCCAAAGAAGTGGCTCTCTCTGTTGTTAGTGGGGTTCATGGTAAGACATGTCTAGTACTCTTTTTAGTCTTTATCCACTGTCGCTCGTGTTTCATAATACACGTTTCAATTGGTTTCAGCCAGTGTCTTTGCATATGGACAAACAAGCAGTGGAAAGACATACACTATGAGTGGAATCACTGATTACGCCTTGGCTGATATTTACGATTACATTGAGAAGGTGAAGTTAAATGTATGACAGATTTCGTAGTAATCTTACCGCAATATTTCCAGTCTATTCACTAACTGTCGCTCTTTCCAAATTTCTATGTGTTTTCTGCAGCACAAGGAAAGAGAATTCGTTCTGAAATTCTCAGCCATGGAGATCTATAATGAGTCTGTAAGGGACCTCTTGAGTACAGATATTAGTCCGCTCAGACTTCTAGATGATCCTGAGGTAAAAATTGACACTGGCATCGTATGGAATTGGTTATCCATAATCTCACTATCCTGGTCATTTGCTTTTTCTTTATTATAGAAAGGGACAGTTGTTGAGAAACTCATTGAGGAAACTCTGCGGGATTGGAAACATTTTAAGGAGCTTTTATCGATCTGTATTGGTATTACTTTCGAATCATGTATCTATATTAATAGTTTTGATGTTTAACATCAATTTGACTAGAATCATCTAATCATTGCAGCTCAAAGACAGATTGGAGAGACAGCTTTAAATGAAGTTAGTTCCCGCTCTCACCAGATTCTGAAATTGGTAAGGCATTTTTCTTGTTTACATTGTAGATTTAACGCTGCAGTCTTGAGGCTGTCTTTTGGAACTTATGTCTGACTAATATCTTTTACAGACGGTTGAAAGCACAGCACGTGAATATTTGGCGAATGAAAAATTTAGTACACTCACAGCAACAGTGGTATGTACCTTTGAATTATCCGTCATGAGTTATCCTGGAAAAGGAGGATATAACTTCATAGATTAACTAACTATCCTGCAGAATTTCGTTGATCTTGCGGGAAGCGAGCGTGCATCTCAATCATTATCAGCTGGCACAAGGTTAAAAGAAGGTGGTCATATAAACCGAAGTTTGCTAACACTAGGAACTGTCATTCGAAAGCTAAGGTTAGCCTGTGTAGCAACTTTAGCTTCAATGAAGTTCACTGATTTGTGGCACCTTAGTCTGCTGTTTATTCTTTGAGTTTGTAAGGGAAATCCCTGTCTTTAATGATGGGTGAGCAGCTATTCATTGTCTTTGATAGTTAGAGTACTCAAGCTGAAACATATGAATTTACCTTACCTAGTGGTGGTGCTGCGTTACCAAGTTATTTAGAAGACTGCTGCTATTTACATCTAACATATGTATTGTATTTGAGTGGCTTCCTTTTACATTACTAAATTATATGGCTAGTTTAATGCAGTAAAGGAAAAACTGGGCACATTCCATTCAGAGATTCGAAGCTGACACGCATACTTCAGTCTTCGTTGGGAGGAAACGCCAGAACTGCCATAATCTGCACCATGAGTCCTGCGAGAATCCACGTTGAGCAATCAAGAAACACATTGCTATTCGCAAGCTGTGCAAAAGAGGTGACAACAAATGCACAAGTCAATGTCGTCATGTCTGATAAAGTTCTGGTTAAACATTTACAAAAGGAATTGGCTAAACTGGAGAGTGAATTGAGGAGCCCTCGTCAAGCTCTTGTTGTGTCTGACACAACTGCATTACTGATGGAAAAGGACCTCCAGATTGAAAAGGTAATGCGATTTACTTCAATCAATCTATCAAGATTAAAAAGAATAAGTTGTACTATAAGAGCCACTTCCCTAATAATTTTTTGCAACTGCTAGCTGCATTCATACTGGTGATCTGTTTTAACTAGAAAATTTACGCTCTTTCATTATTTACAGCTGAATAAAGAGGTGCTCCAACTAGCACAACAATTAGAGCGGGCTCATTCTCGGATTGAGGATCTCCAACAAATTATTGGAGAATCACCAAGAAGAGAGATATTATCAACAGACTCAGAACATACAAATGTACGTCATCTTCTTTTTAAAAATATTTACTGAAAGCATGATTAAAACCTTCAATCGCTTGATTTATAATCCTGTCTTGGTATTCATACAGGGTCTTGGACATCAATACCCAAAGTTGCGGGTGCGCAGTTCATGGGAATCTCTAAATATAACACCAGAAAGCCCTGTCTCAGCTCAACCGTCCAGTTTGATTTCACCACAATCAACCGAGCACGGTTCTGACGAGAATGTCTTCCAGCTTTCAGACTTTAGAATAGAATCTGGTGCTGGCGCTACTAGTCCAGGACAACGCCTTTCGTTTGTAGCTCCTGGGAAATTTACTAAAGTTCGACTTAATATTCGTGGGGCAGAAAGTACAAACCAACCGCCCATTCACAAGGGAAAATCTGTAGATCAGTCTTGTGTTCAGGAGGAGAGATTTCATGAAATGGACGAGCCAAGTGAGGTGGATTCGGAAGATACTTGCACGGAACTTCGATGTATAGAAACAGAGAGTCCTGGTATCATCATGTATCCAGAGCCAAACATTCTTCCAGACCGGTGTATGCCTGCGATTGCGCTACCAGTATCTGTACCAGATTCAAAGAACTTAAGACCACCAACAGAAACTGAAAGAGAAGAAGAAGAAGAAGAAAGAGTAAAGGAAGTCAATGCTGTCTTTATCCAACCAAAAGAAAAAAGCGAACCCACTGAAGTTTCTCCACGATGTGTTTTATCCCCAACTGACAAATCAGATCCTCAAAAGTCTTCTAACCTCGTAAGAGACCACACAGATCCAGATTCTGTCACGCTGTCTCCAGAAAAGCCTAATGCTTGGCATCTTGAGAGAGATTCGCAAACAGTAGGAGGCATGGGACATACTAGAAGCCGAAGCTGCGGAACAAGCTTTGTATCGAGTTCTTCATCTGCTTTGTATGAGTGTGAGAGAGATGGTGACACACCACCGAGGTGGTATCAGAAAGAAAGAACTGAGAGCAACCTGAAACCGTCCAACATCAAGAGGCCGCCATTACCAAAGCATTTCAGCCGGATGAGCATGCCAGCAACTTGGTTTGAGAAAGACTTCCACCGCACCCAAAGAACGCCAGCTGCTTTAGATGGTGTTAGTCAGAGAAAATCATTACTAAATGGCTCACATGTGTCTTCCTCTAGCGCTCCTGTGTCTGAGCGTCAGCCAAGTGGTAAAGTTTCCATCAGCCAGGAGGAAGGCGAAGAGACTGCTACTCAGAGGGACAAGCGAATCATTCATTTATCGGTTAGTTTTACTTACGTGGTCAAGCAGAGCTTGCTTTTCGCTTACGTATGCTTGATACGACCTTATAATAATGTCTTTATCTTGAGGGCTACCTCTGTTATCAAATGTGGCAGATGGAGGAAATAGAACAGAAATTCTTGGCACTGAGATCATCAAAGAGTTTCAAGGACGCTGGAGTGGACCCCATCCCCATACAAGACTATTTAACCATGCCATTAAACTGGACGCTGGAGTTCAACAGACTCGAGATAGAGATTATAGAGCTATGGCATGCTTGCAACGTTTCCATGGCGCACAGAAGTTACTTCTTCCTTCTCTTCAGAGGAGATCAGAAAGATTGCTTGTACATGGAAGTAGAACTCCGTAGGCTCAAGTACATCAGAGAAACTTTTACCAACAATAACAAAGCTATTGAAAACGGACGCACTCTTACATCAATGTCCAGGTATATATGTTCACACAAAGCACCTTTGACGGTTTATGATGTCAATAGTGTCTTTTCTTTTAAACTTTTCTGGGCTGTTAAATAAAACAGCCTGAGGGCGCTGAACAGAGAAAGGTACAAGCTGAGTCAGCTGATGCAGAAGAAACTGAGCAAAGAAGAGAGAGAGAACTTGTTCTTGAGATGGGGCATTGGGCTGAACACAAAGCACAGGCGTCTCCAATTGGCGCATCGTCTCTGGTCAGAGAGCAAAGACATGGATCATGTCCGAGAGAGCGCCTCTGTTGTGGGAAAGCTAATGGGGTTCGTTGACATGAATTTGGCGTCCAAGGAGATGTTTGGCCTCAACTTCTCTCTTAAACCTCGTCCCAAGAAATCTAGCCTGTGGAAACGGAGCGTTTTGTCGCTCTCCAATCTGTAATTAAAGAGAGAAAAAAGGGGTCAGAAATCAATAATTCCAATTGAAAGTGGTGTGGCTTCTGTGAGAAGTACATTCGTCAATGTAAATTTTGATTTGGGTCTGAGACTGAGAGTCAGCGATCTCAAATATAATTTCAAAATGCCAATTCGCCAAAATGTGTCGATATGTTCTTTCTCGTTTAACTGTAAAGAATCAAATGAGATGGCAAAGACGAGGCCTCGAGGCCCTTTATTTTATATGTTTACTCTTTACTTAAGTGTAGGCTGATACATACGTCAGGTAGAAGTAACCATATATAGGTGTCGTAGTCTCTTAGGCAGTAGGTCCGACTGAAATACCACTGAACAATCGTGTGCTTTATGTTTTGATTTGCATCTTTTTACTATCATGTAGAGGGGAGTTAATCAAACAAGATACAAGTCATTGTTGAGCTTTAGGTTGTGCTGGAAAGAATGATGTTTTAGAGTGATACAATACCTCTAAAGTTAGTTTGACTATAATGATTTGTGCCTTTTCTCCTCACTTTCTGTTTCCAAGCCTTTTCTATGACAAGCGAGGTCTGAGTTTGTGTAGATTAAGAACCAAATCTCAAGGGAAAGTAATAGGAAAAAAAAGAGTCAATTTTGTTTGATATAACTTTTGGGAGATACAAAGACTAGAAGAACAGAGGATGTTGCTTCCTTTTGCCCTTTGATACAAAATTCACTCTGCTTCATCCTCAACTCATTGAGGGAAACAAATTTGGATAACTTAATAAAACGACAAGAAACTAGAAACAAAACAACAAAACAACCAATTAAAGCAAAAAAAAAAAAAAAATTAAAAAGACAGAATTTTTTAAAAACTCTATAGAAGCAGAGATTCGATATGAATCAAGGTTGCTGCTGAGCATCCATGTAACCAGCATCCACAAGCACTTTCTCCCTCTTAGCAAGCTCAAGATCTTCATCAACCATCATCTTCACAAGCTTCTCAAACCCAACTTGGGGTTTCCATCCCAACACTTCCTTAGCCTTGGTAGCATCTCCTTTGAGGTTATCAACTTCAGCAGGCCTAAAGTACCTCTTGTCAATCTCCACATGATCTTTCCAGTTAAGTCCCAAGTACCCAAACGAAACCTCAAGAAACTCCTCAACAGTGTGAGACTCCTCAGTCGCCACAACGTAATCATCAGGCTTCTCCTGCTGCAACATCAACCACATTGCCTCAACGTAATCCCCAGCGAACCCCCAATCTCTCGAAGCCTGCAAGTTCCCAAGGAATAGCTTCCTCTGCAAACCAACCTTGATCCTCCCAAGAGCTCTCGTGATCTTCCTCGTCACGAAATTCTCCCCACGACGAGGCGACTCGTGGTTGAACAAGATCCCATTACAAGCGAAAAGACCGTAAGCCTCTCTGTAATTCACAGTGTACCAATGCGCAGCGCATTTGGAAGCAGCGTAAGGAGATCTAGGATGAAACGGCGTCGTCTCGGATTGAGGAGGAGGAGTAGCTCCGAACATCTCAGAAGATCCAGCTTGGTAGTACTTGATGGTCCTTCCACTGTCGGTGGTGTGAGATCTGACGGCTTCAAGGAGACGGAGCGCACCTGTAGCGACCACATCGGCTGTGTAATCAGGGATCTCGAAGGAGACAGCGACGTGAGACTGAGCGGCGAGGTTGTAGACTTCGTCAGGCTTGATCACGTCGAGCCAACGACGGAGTGATGAAGCGTCGGTGAGATCGGCGTAGTGGAGCTTCATCAGAGCTTTGTGGACGTTGTGTGGATCGATGTAGATGTGGTTGATCCTCTGCGTGTTGAAATTCGACGATCGACGGATCAGACCGTGGACTTCGTACCCTTTTCCGAGAAGAAACTCCGTCAGGTACGATCCGTCTTGGCCTGTGATTCCGGTGACGAGTGCTACTTTCCTCGGCTGTGTCGGCATTGAGTCAGATCCGGATCCGTTGTTCTCAGACGCCATTTGATGGGGTTTGTGTGTTTTGGTTTTTGGGATCTGGAGGAACAAAGAGAGACACTTTAAGACACGTCGTCTGTGTTGAATTTAGGCTCTCAGTTTGGTTTTGTTTAAATAGGGACTTTGACGGAGATCAGAGCTTGAAGATGGAGGGGGTACTTTGGTCATTTTCGTGATTTGTTTATTTTTTTGGTCAATCATCGTCGGTTTTTTCCTTTGATTACATTGCTGTCTCATAAGATTTCTTTCCATAGTTAAGGCTAACACGTTACTGTGTTTACTTATTTTTTTTCTGGTCAAACTTGTGAATGTTTTGCTATTGAATCATCTTTGCCAAAACTACGTTCAAATAAAGAAGAGCTTTCAAAGTCATTTGCAACTTGTACAGTTTTGTTTAAAACTTAATGATACATTAACAAATGTTGTGAGAAGATAGTCAAAGACATTAACATATTAGCATAATGAATATTTAGTGTAGTCAAATTACAGTTTTTAAAGACTTGCAGATTTGGTTAGTTTGTAATATAGTATTGGTAACATTTTGAGAAACCAAAGAATGAAGAAAATATTATCAAGAATTAGAGGGGGGACGAAGATAGCGAATATATTGTGGAAAAGTAGAGAAAAGGAAACTTTAGGTTGTACTTGTATACCAAAAAAAAAAAGAGGGAAACACAAATGAGATGAGATGAAACGACGCCGTGGGAAGAATACGAGTTGAGTGAAGGGAAGAAGAAACGAAATTCAGTAGAAAAGAGAGAATGAAAGCGATATATAACAAAGACCGCGAAAATTTAGATTAAAATTACGAAACAAAATCAATGTAATAAAATAGTAAGTTAAAGAAAGCGTATTAAAACGAGACTTTGAAAACGTTTAAGAAAATAAGATGAAACACGGAGTCGAGATTTAATATTTTTCCTTAACCCAATAAATCGCCCGTAATGCGTGACGATTCTGTTGCGATTTTTGAATCCTAAGATATAACCGTGGTGAGACTGCTTTGTAACACCTAAAACAGAATCTACGAACTTAGCTCTACGTTATACTCTCGAGACACTTACGATATTAAGACGAGACGAGAGAGATTGCT
>ASZH01045156.1:0-11567 GCA_000411075.1 Sisymbrium irio | reverse complement strand
TTCCACACAAGAAGAGTCTTGTCCCTACTGGATCTGATACGGCGACATGTCATACACGAGATGTGACGTTGCTATTGACACCGTGACATTCGGATCTACCGGTCATTCCCTATGTCCATCAGAAGCGTGATCATTGGGTGTGGACATGAAAACGCCGGAATCTTTAACGAATTGGTCTCAGGAATCATAGGACTTGGAGGAAGCTCTCTATCATTAGTCTCACAACTCGGGGAACCCATAGATGGTAAATTCTCGTACTGTTTGGTACCGTTGACGTCTGAAACCGATCTAATGAGCAAGATAAATTTTGGAACAAAGGGTGTCGTCTTAGGAGCCGGAGTTGTGTCAACCCCTTTAGTCAAGAAAGAATCATACACGTACTATTTCCTAACCCTAGAGGCTATTAGCGTAGGACGCAAGAAAATTCAGTTCCGAGGCTCAATCGTTGGAACTGAAGAAGGAAATACAATTCTCGAGTCGGGTACGACCTTAACATTGTTGCCCTCTGGGATTTATTCTGAGTTGGAGTCTGCAGTTGCTTCTATGATTGGAGCTGGACGAGTGCAAGATCCTAAAGGAGCTTTGAGTCTATGTTATAGTGATAAAGCATGTCTTGAAGTTCCAGACATAACTATTCATTTCAAAGGAGGGGATGTGAAACTCGACAAGGTGAATACGTTTGTGACAGTTTCTGAAGATTTGTATTCCTTTGTATTTGCTTCAAACGACCAGCTCCCTATCTATGAGAACTTGGCGCAGATGAATTTCCTTATTGGATTCGACACAGTTTCTCGCACCGTGTCATTTAAGATGACTGATTGTGCTCAGATGTAGCTCCCTAAAACGTTTTTCTAACATAATTTCCCTTTTGTTAAAGAACTGTTTTTATAAGTGTGATACTTTTGAATGATATCATTTACAACAGTTTCATTTTAACCTTAAATCGATTATTAAAAGGTGACAGACAACACACAAACGTCTTTGTGATGGACATGAAACCAAATGGCGCTCTAGAGGATAGAGGATGACTCAAGTTCATACGGACAAAATAAAGTTCAAATTCTCAAAGAACATAATTAATTCTCAAAGAACACTATTAAAGTTACTCATTCTTTTGTCAATTGGTTATTTTAGGTTTCCTTTTGCCGGTTCCCAAACCTCTGCTTTTGATCAATTCTTCATCGATCTTCCATTTTTTTGAGCTCCTTTGTTTTTGATCTTTCCGATCTGAGATCCGCTGGTGTCCTTGAAGAGCTTTCCTCGTATTTCTGCTTGTTTTGCTACAGCTTGTTCCACCGCCTCTGGTTCTGGTTCGAAGACAACTCGGAACACAAAGAAGCTTTCCGTTGTTGGTCGCTCTGCCATGGCTTCTCCTCCGATTCCCAATAAACCTCTGATGGTATATTCAGCTCCACCACTTTTGGATCCTACTCAGCCACCACTCTTTATGCACAGTGCGGATCATCCAGGTTTGCAACTGATTTCCCTTCGTTTTGATGGTTCAAACTATGATGATTGGAATGTAAGTATGAGCATTGCCTATGAAAAAATAAGATAGGTTTCATCGAATGGTTCTTTAGCCAGTCCTAGTGAATCAGATCCCTCTTTTCATCTCTGGTCTACATGTAATAGTATTGAGACAGATAGATTCTCGAACTAGAAATATTGCTTGCGGATTCGAAGAATGGGGATACACAAGCCTAGAAGAAGATCGATAATAAAGAGAGATCTTCTTAGATGAATGTGTTCGTAAGCTTAACTCTATTTGAGCTTTTCAAGGTAACTTGAGAGATAAGTAAGATGAAGAAAATAGTTTATTGGATTGTGTTCTGAGAGCTACATATATAAGAAAACCAAAATAAAAGATAAGGTTAAAACAATCAATATCGTAAGAGGAATAGAAATTGTAAAGCTAAGTTGGTAATTATAAAACTAAAAACCGTTTAATCCTTTAGTGACCTGTCCTATCACAATACTCCCTCATTAAGAACATTCTTGGCCTCAAGGATGAAAATCAGGGAACCGGGCAACGATATTTTGGTAAAATTCCCATGTTGCTTGCTTAGGCATTGAACCCTTCCACGGCACTAGTACCTTGGTTACTGGTTTGTTCTGGCGATTGACCATCTTCCTTTCTAGAATAAGCTCAGGTTCTTTGCTTGTCCCCACGTCATTGAGGTACTGTGGTAGCATAGGAGCTGAACTTGGAGGGTTAGGACACAATTTTAGTTGACTGACGTGAACGACATTATGGATTGCAGAAGTTGGAGGCAGTTCAAGCTTGTATGCTCGCAAACCTACTCGATCTTGTACGCGAAAAGAACCGGAGTAACGAGGTGAAAGCTTGTGGGGCATGTTACGACCTTGGAGGGAATGTTGGCGAGAAGGCTGGAGCTTTAAGTACACATAATCACCAACATTAAACTCTATATCAGAACTCCATAAATCAGCATGTTGTTTCATTTGGTTTTGATCACGCAAGAGATGGAACTTCATCATATCAATAAGTGCTTCTCATTTCTGTAGTCAATGGCGGGAGAAGAACTTCCTCCTGATAGATAACGTATGTGGATCGAAGGAGGTTGTCCGTAAATAATCTCAAAAGGTGTATTATGAATGGCTGAGTGCTATGTGGTGCTGTACCACCATTCGGCAAGGGGAAGCCAGGAACTCCAAGAGTGTGGAGAATCAGCAACCATACACCGCAGGTATGTCTCCAGAGTTTTATTAGTAACCTCCGTTTGGCCATCGCTTTTAGGATGATAGGTAGAGATGTCAATACGGGCCGTGATCCGAGGGTTGGGCCCAAATAGAACCGCTACGGGGCGGGTCTGGACACATATTACATGTCCATAATTATGCGGGTTAGCGGGTTTAGACCCGTTGCAGATTGCGGGTTAGCGGTTTAAACCCGTCACGAGTTCACGGGTTAGCGGTTTAAGTCGTGAGACATTTTATTCCAATTAGAGTCATTAATAAAGACAAACTACTTTAAGTTTAACCCTAACCAATTACTTAATTTAATAACCTAATTTGGCTGCTTTAACTAAAAGTTTGCAACTCAAATAATTTCGACTATCTCAGTCGGGACACGGGAGGAATCACAAAAAGGAGACAATGGTTGAAGAAGACTTCGTGAATAATGGTAAACTGATTCATTATCTCTTCCAATGTTTTTATTCATATTTCATTGTTTCAAAATTTCAATCACAATTTTCTAACATTTTTTTATTCATAAACAAAAACACATCAAATAAACATAATTATAATCTTATAGACTCATAGTTTCTCTTACTTAAATATTGACAGGATTCAGAGGACGGTCACTTGCGGTCCGTAGATATCGAGACGCAACGATTTCTTGACGCTGCAAAAGCTGCACACGAACAAGCGCATTTATGCGCAAAATCCATCGAAAAATCGTAAAAAAAGGATCATTGCGGTTGAAGAAGAATCAGATGATGGTGACAACAAAAACTCTTATGAAAGAGGACAGAGAAAAAGTGTTTCTGAGGATAAAGATGATGATCACAAGAAGTCTTCTCATCTAAATAAAAGGAAGAAACGTCAAGTTGAATGTCATGAGACTGATCATGATGGCAAAGGAAAGTCAAGTCAGACTAAGAAGAAACACATATGATTCTAAAGATGACAAAGGAAAGTAACCGGATCAGAAACCGAGACGGCAACACTCTATTGTGTGGAAACATTTTGTAGTGGTTACTAAGAAAGATGATACGGAAAAAGCTGAGTGCAAGCATTGCAAGATAGACTATGCGCATAAATCCCATAGGAATGGTACTAATTTTATGAGGTGTCATCTTAAAAAGTGCAATCTTAATGCTACTAGTAGTGATGATGGTCAGATGATGATCAATACGGAAGCAAGATTACAAGCACGTAAAATTGATCACTCTGTTTTTCGTGTGATGGTAGCAAAGTGTATCATTCAACATGATTTACCATTCACATACGTCGAATATGAGAGATTGAGGTCAGTTTGGAAGTACCTGAATACTGATGTGAGGTTTATCAGTCGCAATACAGCCGCAGCTGACGTTTACCGATTCTATCAAAGTGAGACTGATAACTTGAAAAAAGAGTTAGCAAATCTTCCTGGAAGAATTAGTTTCACCTCTGATGTATAACAGCACATTACGTCGACACAAACTGGAAGCTGAACAACAAAATTATTGCTTTTTGTGCTCTACCTCTTCCACATACTGGTATGAATTTAGCAATACAGCTTCTTGATTCATGGAAAGAATGGGGAATAGATAAAAAGGTGTTTTCAATCACATTGGATAATTCGACTAGCAATGATTCAATGCAAGACATTTTGAAAACTCAGCTTTTGTTGGAGAATAATTTAGTGTGTGGAGGAGTGTTCTTTCATGTTAGATGTGCAGCTCATATTCTTAACCTGATTGTTCAAGATGGTCTTAAAGTGATTGGCGGTTCTTTGCATAAAATCAGGGAGAGTATCAAATATGTTCAAGCCTATGAAACTCGTGAAGTATTGTTTGGAAAATGTGTAGAATCTGTGGGTGTAAATTTGAAAGCTGGTTTAATATTGGATGTGGAAACTAAATGAAATTCAACTTATAAGCTGCTTGATAGGGCCATCAAGTATCGAGCTGACTTTGCTCATCTTAATGTGTATGATGGAAAAAACTACATGTTTAATCCATCAGATGATGAATGGAATCGACTGAAAGAGATGTGTGATTTCTTGGAGCGATTTGATGAGATTACACGGCTTATGTCTGGTTCGACGTATCCAAGTTCAAAATTGTATTTGATGCAGGTTTGGAAGATCCAAAACGGGGCTGAAAGTGAATGAAAAAAGCAGAGATGAAATTGTCAGAAAACTGGTCATACCCATGAAAGAGAAGTTTGATAAATATTGGGAAGAAGTTAGTGATATTTTTGCAATGACTTCTATTTTCGATCCATGGTTGAAGCTTACACTTAGAGAATATTGTTTTGGTATGGTTGATAAGAGTTCTTGTCAAGGAAAGATTGAACACTTGCGTTCTAAACTACGGAAGCTTTTTGAGTCGTATGAGAGTAAGCCGAAATCGACAGCAGCACCAGCTACACAAACTCAGGAAAGTGATCAACAAAAGAAAGATGATGTGGGAAGAAAAGGAAGCTTTACTAACTACAATGTAAGTACATGTTTACAGTTTTTTGTTTTTTGTTTGTTAGCTTTTACGTGCATGGAACATCAGATTTTAGTTTATAGTTTAGTATACATCACTTTATAAGCGTTTAGATAAATGACTATCTATACTTTTTTACGTGTGTTATAGAAATTTAGATGAACTAATTTTTTAAGAATTTTAATGTGATTTTATCATATACTATATTCTGGGTTTTTTCTTCAGGATTTTCTAGCCTTTTGAAAATCAAATGTTGCTGTTAGTGGAAAGTCTTCTCTGGAAATGTATCTCGACGAACCACCATTGAACATGAACAACTTTGAAAGTCTAGATATCCCGAAATATTGTAAAGATAACTCTCACAGATATGGTGAACTGGTTTCAATGGCTTGCGACCTTCTTAGCATTCCTATAACAACAGTAGCTTCAGGATCATCTTTCAGCATTGGAGCTCGAGTTTTAAATAAGTACCGAAGCCGACTTCTTCCAAAAATTGTTCAAGCTTTAATATGCAGTCGCAATTGGTTAAAAGGATTTGAAGCATATGAAAACGGTAAATTGATTATTATTTTAACTTTTATGGTTTTTCATGGTCGTATAAAATGTTAACTATTTTATTTTATATCACATATGTAAAAGAGGACGAACAATATGATGGTGAAGAGGAGACGTTACCAGCTTTTGAATCCATCATCAAAGATAAGCATGAGAACAACGAAAACTATGATGAAGAGGAAGAAGAGGATGAAGGCGTCGAACACGATGAAGAATACATTGAAGAAGACGACGAAGACGAAGAAGATGAGTAGGGAAGCTGGTGAATTGTGGCGTTTCATTATTACTTTATTGATTTTATTTAGAGTTTTAGTTTGACTTTTATTTTTTGGTTTTTGGATTGTACTTTACGTTTACATTTTGGTTTTTGACTTAACTTTTTTTATTGGTACTTTTTAAATTCAGACTGCAGTTTAAATTTCAGTTCAGTTTAATATTATTTTAGTATAAATATATTATTTTTGTTACTTCGTATTTGTACTATTTCTCAGATCACTCATAACAACATGAAATAAAAAATTGTTTTAAACAAACTAAAACCAAGAACAGTCCATGGACCAACCCGCAAACCCGCCGAACAATAAACTTGTGGGTCTGGACATAAGTTTAGTGTCCGCAACCCGCTGCAGGTCAACCCGCACGGTCTGAGAAAAAATTTAAACCTGCAATGGACAGACCATTTGGACACGGACTAGCCCATCTGACATCTCTGATGATAGGCTGTAGAAAAGTTGAGATCGACTCCATAAACTCTGAACATTTCTCTCCAAACTTTGCTCAAGAGAGTTAGATCCTGATCATTTGTAATGTCTTTAGGCATTCTGCATTGGCGAAAAACTTGATATAAGTAGACCTTGGCGATATCCATAGCTGTATACGGGGGTGCCAACGCCAAAAAGTGTGGATTTTTATTGAGTTTATCGACGACCACAAGGATGCAATGCTTTCCAGCCGATAAAGGGAGACCTTCTATAAAGTCAATACTTACTGATTTCCAAACACCTGCAGGGACTGGAAGGGGTTGAAGAAGACCCGTTTTTGCAGCGAGATCATATTTGGTCCATTGACAAGTAGGACAATTTCGTACGTAATTTTGAGTTTCTGAACTCATCTTAGGCCAAAAGAACAATGTTTTGATCCTCTGAAGTTTAGAATTACGACCATAATGACCTTCAATTGCTGAATCGTGGAGCCATTGAAAGATATGAAGTTTGACTTACTGATCATTGCCGACGATGAGTTTTCCGCGGCGACGTAGTTCACCATTGACGAAGGAGTATATTAGGTGAAGGGACTTGTTTACCTGCAACTCTGAGATAATATATTTAAAGGCTGGATCGGTGTCCTACAAAGTCTTGAGTTCCTCGTAAAACCCATGATGAACTTAAGACAACGTAAGTTGAAGGAGCTGAGTACAAGAAACTCGGGAAAGTGGGTCTGCTGCAACGTTCTCTTTGCCTTGTTTGTAATGAATTTCTAAAGTGTAGCCCACCAGCTTAGATAAAATCATGTGTTGAAAGAGTGTTATGATTGTCTGCTATAGTATAAATTTCAGGCTCCTTTGATCTTTCCGAATAATAAATGTGTTGTGGGCCAAGGAGGTGCTTTTCATATACGGAAAGGTTCTGGTGTCGAGGTCCTAAACCTCTACTGATGTAGTAGATTGGATGATTATCCTGGATAAGAACAGCGCCAATACCGGTTTGAGATGCGTCTGTCTCGACGACAAATGGCTAGGAGAAATCAAGTAAATCAAGGCAAGGGCTGTCATTAAGGCTGTTTTGAGAGCTTGACAGACAGAATTAGCCTCTGCACACTAGGGGAAACCATCTCCACGTAGTAACATAGTGAGAGGTCGTGCAATTATACTATAGCCTTTTATGAAGCATGTGTAATAATTTTCAAGACCTAAGAAGCTATGTATCTGCTTTTGGTTGCGAGGACCAGGTCAGCCTTCTATTGCTTTTTTTTTTAATTGGGTATGTGCTTACACCGGCTGAAGAGATGAAGTGCCCAAGGTATTCAATCTTTTTTGCTCTGAAAGTTCATTTAGTCTGTTTAAGGTAGAGTTGATGTTGACGTAAGATTGCGAAGACTATATCCAGATGCATGAGGTGATCGTCCCATGTGTTGATGTATCTCAAAATATCGTCAAAGAATACGAGCAAGAATTTTTGGAGGACAGGTTCAGAGACATGATTCATCAAGCCTTGAAAAGTTCATGGAGCATTGGTAAGGCCAAAGGGCATGACGAGGTATTCGTAATGATCAGCATGGGTTTTGAATGCTGTTTTTTGCACATCTTCTGGTGCCATGCTCAACTGATGGAAGCCAGCGGATAAGTCCAGTTTCGAGTAAATTTTTGCACTCCCCAATTCGTCTAAGAGATCTTCCAGAAGAGGTATATGATATTTTTCTTTGATCGTCTATTTATTTAAACCTCTGTAGTCCACACATAGATGCCATGAACCATCTTATTCTTCAAGAGAACCACTGGAGATGCATAAGGATTGGAGATGTATTGACTGATTCCTTGAGTGAGAATCTCATGAATCATCTTGTCAATTGAATCTTTCTGGAGTGACGAGTATCGGTACGGCCGTAGATTGATAGGGTTGGCTCGTGTTTCGAGTGGTATCTTATGGTTGAAACCTTCTCAGAATGGAGGAAGAGAGGATGGTTCGTCAAAGATGTCAATGTAGGAATTGAGTAGCTGTTTGAGTGATCCATTCTCATCGAGTTGTGGATTACTTGCTTCAATGTGATTGTTGTTGAGTGGTTGTTGAGGATGTACGCTATTGTCGATCTCACATAAATGCAGTAGAGCGAGTGAAGATTCTTGTAATATTATTTTTTTTAAGCTGTTTCCTGTGATAAATTTAGAAGCATTTGGTGTTTTTTGCGAAGGACATGTTTCAGTCCATTAAAGTTGAATTCCATACATAAGTTCAGAAAATCACAGAGGATAGGACCTAAAGTCGAAAGCCATTGAATTCCAAGCACCAGGTCACTGCATCCTAATCCTAATGGCAACGTTCTTGTTTCGGTTATGAAATTGTAGCCTTGCATCTTCCAAATGAAAATACTGCATTGGTATTTTGTATCCAAATCACGACTAGCTGCACCAACTGTCATTGGTTTGTATGTCGAGGAAGTTATGTGTGCTGCTGGGATCGATTAAAATATACAGTTTTCACTTTCCATACTGACCTATTAGACGCATACAGTTGAATGTCAGACATCCATTTAAGGCAAGTACATAAATAGTGGGGACATTATCGTTTTGATCTTCGATCGTTGTTTCACGTATATGTTCTTCCAGTGCGACCTCTTCATCATACTCTGTTGGATCAGCCTCCACAAACAAGAACTCAGAGCGTCAGTGCTTAAGTTGATGACCAGGAGTGAATGGTTCCTCGCAGTACATACACAGACCCTTACGTTTTATTTCTTGCATCTCTTCGAAACAAATCCGCGATGAATTAGAGAAGAGTGGTTTGTTACTTCCTGTCATGTTGGGTGCAGGTGATGTTGTGGTGCTGTGTTGGCTCTTGTTTTGTGTGAAGTTTGATCTTTGCAACGAGTTGATGGGTTTTCGAGTTGCTTTTTTTGGAGTATGCAACATAGATAACGCGCGGATTTTGCTATTCTAGCTGTTGCTGGTAGTCATGGCATAAAACTGGCGAACATGAATAGCAGGATGTGAATTAATGTTTGTGAGGAAAATACTCAGGGCATGACCTGGAGAAAGCATGATTCGTGGAGTATACAACAATCGAGTCTTTCCCTTGTTTCAAGCTGACGAGCTCAGATAAAGGATTGTCATAAAGCTCGCTGAAACGTTCAGAGATTGCAGCAACTGTTGGGAATGTCCTGAAATCTATATTTACTCTTGTTAAAGTCTTAAAGTTAAGGTTTGACAATCTTATAATATTAGGTGGTTAGAATGTTTTACTAGAAACCGCCTATGATCTAAATTTAGAATTTATTACTAATACTATATAATCCTAAATGATCACACACTTAAGCAAAATGGATTAAAGTATGTATGGGTTCTGGATTATATATATATATATATATGATATATGCACATGCTAAATAATTAATATTGTTATTAATCTTATACGTACTTAAGATTGGGTTGTAGCCCATTAGTAAAACCTAATGTGATTAGGTTATCTCATGTATATAAATATGACGTTAGACGTCGTAACAATATGATAGCCGAACCCTAAAATAAAACTGCGACAAAGAGTTTTTCTAGTTTTGAGATTTGATCTTTACAGCACTACCATCCCGTTCCGATCTAGATTGTGTACGTGTGTGGATATCGGTAGAGGCACGACGTTTGGAGTGGTCAACATTATTAGTTTTTTTTGTTTTTTATTTCTCTGCAAAACATCCAAATATTTCAGAAACTTTAAAATCTAGATTTATTTCAGTATTTGCATGAAATCTTGACATATGAATCCAAAAGGTAGTTTATAAATCGTTTATAAATCGGTATGAATTCCAACAGTAATATCATAGTCTACTTGTATAATATTGTTTTTGAATATAATTTAATTGATCTATGATATTCATGTTGATAATTATTAGTTTGGCCTTTTTTTTATTATAGAACGGGTGAAACATGTTTGTGCAAATATTTAATTTGATTTAATTTTGGAATTGCAAATCTCGTTTACAAAACCCGTTTGCATAATGCATAACTGTAAATCATGTCAATTGTGATTGTCATCCAAATCATACATGCATGTGTCTGGTAATATAACACTTCTTCCGTATTTTTCTAAGTGTTGTTCTAATTTTATGCACACAGATTAATAAAACATATAATTTGTATATTTTCAAAATAAAAGCATAATTACCTATACATCTAACAATATTTGAACCAATAGAAAAAATATATAGGAGAATCTTATCTATAAATTTTGCATTGAAATTATAAAACGACACTTATTTTGAAACAAAAATTTTACTCCAAAACGACATTTATTATAATACGGAGGGAATACTTTTCTTGCAAGATTGAAATCACATTATTATTCATGCATGATAATTTAATTTCTTTGATTGGTTCAAATAAATAAATAAAACGAAAATATATGTATATATTTCCTAAATCGTTGGTACAATATGTATCTAATTCGATATTTTGATAAGATTATAATTTAAGAATTATAATTATTTTACATATATATAAATAATTAATAATTTTAATTAGATTAAAATTTATTTTATTATTTATAATCCAATGAGATTTATGTATAAGATATATTAATTATATATATTTTATATTAGATATAAATTTTAAATATAAACTAAAATTGGATTAAGATTATTCCTAAACTAATATCAAGTATTTAGATGCCTCTCCAATTTTATCAACTATCAAGGCTTACTAAGTAAGATGTCTTACTAGGTAAGATGTCTGCAATTACATGAGTGAGGTATATGCTAATGGTTACCATATGAATTAAGATCGTTTACTTGACTAAGCTATCAAAAAAGTTTTGAGTTTAGAGGCATAAGTTAGACTTCACATAAGATGTCTTCTAACAACCAAGTGTTATATTTAATAAGGTGTTGTTTACCTAAATAGCTAGATATTGGGCGATGAGCCAAAGCTCACTCAGATTCTAGTGATATATGGATTTTGGATCATTATATTCAATTTGAGGAAAAAGCTGTTTTGAATATAATATGAGTTTCTTAAGTGTTAAGATTTCTCTTACCCTTGAACATCATATTAATACTTTTTATTCTTCCTTTCCAGCAATGTGAGAACGTGGACTCACCAATTGACATGATCACTAGCCTGAAAGGTATGTTTCAGGAGCAAGC
>ASZH01045155.1:0-11540 GCA_000411075.1 Sisymbrium irio | reverse complement strand
TTATTTTTATTTTTATTTTTATTTTCTAATATTTTGTAATTAAATTTATATTTAGTTATATATATATATTTAAGTATATGATGAAATTATATAGTCTATTATTTTTATTTTTATTTTCTAATATTTTGTGACTAAATTTATATATATATATATAGAAAAGTTAAAATATGATAATCTGCATATCAAATTATCGTTACTTAGTTATTTTTAATGGTATTATAACTAAATGAGTTAATTAATTTTTTCAATCTGTCATCAAATTGTCTAAATATTTTATTTTAATCAATAAATTATAAAAACATGAATATGTAAAATCATGGATAATATACATATAAAATCAAAATAATATAAAAAGTATTTTTATGTTACATTCGATATATATTTACCAAATATACTTTTATGTTATTTTTTAACTTAATGAGCTTACGATTATTTTAATTTAAGAATTTAAAATATACTATATGGTTTGTCTTTATTTTTGTGTCTATTCAATATTCTTAGAGCTATCTGAAATTAATTTATTCTAACTTCAGATGAAACACATTACTTTTAATTCATACCAATTCAGCATTTTGAACATATGATAAATTCAAAGTTTGATTCATAGGTTAAATATAAATTCATTAAAGATAATCATTAAAAGGTTGTCATGTGTTTTCAAAAGTTACAGATTTTGTATTTTTTATCTCTCTATTTTTTTGTCAAGAATTTAATAATTTACATTTTATGTTAATTCAAAGTTATAATTTAATATCTATTAATATTTTGTGTTTTTGGTTTTATTTTATGTTTTATATTTATTTGATATTTCTAGAGTTATACTATCGTTTTATTAATTTCATGAAATATCTTTGTAATGTTTTTGAAATATTATAGGTAAAAATGTGAGATATTATTAATTCTTAGTAAATATATTTATATCTATAAAAAAAGTTAAATTTATTTTATTAATAGAAAAGTAAATATATAAAATAACAAACATAAATAATATAAAAATGTGATTAAATTCTCGCAATATAAATAATAAAAATGTTGAAACATATTTATATTGTTTTAAAATATTCTACCTAAAAATGTGAGATATAATTTATTTTAGTAAAACATTTATATTTATAAAAAAAATATATGTGAAAATGAAAACATAAATAACAAAAGAATAATTCTGCAGTTGTGGTAATTTAAGGAAATAATTTCAAATTCTTTCATATAAGTTCATATATGAATTTTTACATATGAGATTATATAAAAGAACCTTTCTAATTCTCTTTCGATACTTTGTAACTGTCGACAAAAAAATATAAAATATTAAATTCACGCAACGCGTAGAACTGTTTCTACTGTTATACTATTTCATGTTTTTTCTGCGGTAGATATGATCAATCGAGGAGGTTGGCTAGTTTTCGTACACGAGAAACAAATATTAGATTTTTAACTTTCATCCGAAATATCCGTTTTTCTAGTGTCTGCTTTTACCGGGTCAGTTATTTGATTCTAGGGTTGATCCCAGATAAAGAAGAGAGGAAGAAAACTTTATCAGATCACTATTTTATTTTTATGTACTATTCTATTTTCTACTTGGAAACTAGTAAAAAATTATGGATTTAATATCAAGTCGTATTTAATCCCTTCCCTTTTCTTATTTGCACTCTGGCAATGGTTTCAATTCGGTTTTGTTTAAGCCTTTGAGTTTGACTAGGGATTGACCACCACTCTGCGCACACGCGGAGTTTATTTTGCATTTTTTTGTATTTTGTTGTATCTAACATATTTTATCAATTAATTATATCATCAGTATTTAATTATTATTTATTTTATTGATTTTTTTAATTTTCTTTTTATTTTATTGTTCAATATGATATTAATCTGTATTATTAGTTTTGTGTTCAATGGAAAATTTTACTCAATAAATATTTAATCGTTTGATCACTTATCTAAAATAAAAGTTACTTAAAAGAATTTATCTAATTGAAATATTTTTTTGTTTCCTTAATTTGGTATACTATTTGTAACTTAGGGCATCTCCAACCCATTACGTTATTTTCCATTCTAAAATAGAGTCACTCTAAAATAGCGTGCTCTTTTACTCTAACTCACCTCTATTTTCCACTCTAAAAGAATATTCTAAAGCATATTATTTTTTTATTTAGTTATAAAAAATTTGCAGTTATACCCTTAATATTTAGTATAATTATGAATTTAATCAACTAACTTATTTTTTCTTTTGTAATTAATATAATTTGAGATTTCATCTGAATATAAACATTTTATATAAATAAAATGATATTACATAATGTAATCAAACTAAATAGTAGATTATGTTTAACAGATTTTTAATTTAATGTGTTTTTATGTTTTAATTTCAATTTAAATATTTTATGTATTTTGAATTTAAAAATTATTTTATGATTTTAATTTCTTTTTGGTATATGTAGTTTTGTTTTTCTAGTTTTAATAATCTTAATTATGAACTTTATCATTTGTTATAAAATTTATGTGTCAATAGATATCAAAAGCTTTTATTAAAGTATTAATATAGTAACATTTAATTGTTAAAGAACTATGTTGTAAATAAAAAAAGTTTCACTTTAAAATAGAGGGATGTACAATGTTATGCTATATATAACGTAACACTGTACACCTCTCTATTTTACAGTGAAAAATAGCGCTGAATTGGAGTAGCTTTTACTATAAAATAGAGTGAAAAAAGGAAAATAGCGCTTTGTTGGAGATGGTTTTAGGATACGACTATTTCTTGTTCACATATTATTTTTTGTCATGTGGATTTAAATTAGTCCGTTTAGAAAAACATTTTGTTGATATTACGGTTAATAATTTTATGATAGCTAAACTATTATTAACTGCAATATTTAATTCTGTGGGTATAATTCTTTTATATTTGGATTCCGGTTTACATCTAAATACAATTCTCTCTAATTACCACTTATATTGTTAATTGATTATATTTTTATATTGAAAATTATAATATATACTTCTGTTAATATCTGAATTGTATTTGTGATTTTTCTATTTTTACAATATTTTTGAGATTTTTTTCTCCTATATATACTTCTGTTTTTTTCTTTGGTTTCCCATCTCAACTGTACTCCTCTCTTAATCCTCAGCCATAATTCAACTATATTTAACCATTTTTGTTATACGCTTTGTTTCCCATGTATTTCACTGATATTTTTCTTCTTCTTCTTTTTCCTTTTTTGTACATCTTTTTTTTAATTCTTTTGAGCCATTTTATCTAGAACATTGTATTGTTCCTTTCGAAAACATTACCATGTGCTCGTTTTAATAAATCACAGACTTTAATATGTGTAAAACTGTTTAGTAAAATCATTGTTTTATGTTTTTAAGAATTTCGTCTTCAAATATTGATTTGAATAGAATAAAAATAATAAATGAATAAGAGAGAAGAGGCGGGAAGGAGTTAGAAGAGAAGAAAGATTGAAGTGTGAGGAAGCCACTGAGTGAAAGAGAGGCTTCGCTGTTATTAGAAGAAAGGAAGTATAAATACGATTGTTGCTCGCTGGGAAAGATTTTATCGAACATATTCTTGTAAAGAGAGAGAGAGGATGATTGTAGAGTGAAGGACTAACTCGTGAGAGGGTCTGTACTTACAATCGTTGTGGAGAAATAAAGAGTTACAGTTCAGTTCTTAACAAAATTCCATAGAAAAAAAAATTATTTTCATTTTCAATAGATTAAACCAAACCTGCTTCTTCACTCCCTTCGGCTCTTGTCAGAGAAATTGGATGCAATGATGGCCTAACTGAAATCAATCAACCCTAAAAGAACAAATTTTCCTGAACCCAAAACTATCTCTATCCCACAGAGAGACAATACGGTCCCTCAACTTTGTTTCAGATTCTATTATCTCTTTATCTATACTCATCATAATCATCCTCTTGAATGGTTGCTGAGTCGTTGCCTTCACCAGGAGCTCGCTTGCGGTACTTCGAAGCAACAGTAATTGGGATCGAAAGGAACCACTACCAAATCAACAGCAGCCATCTTCGTGAAACTAAGTGTGGAAAGCAATAAATTTGAGAGAGGATTGTAGGATTTGCGAAACAGGATTTGTGGCGATGAGTGGGTTTTTGAGGGCTCTTTTTTCGCTTTGAATGGGAGAGTAGAAGAAGTGCAGTTTATATGCTTAATCAAAACATCTGCCTTTAAATTGTCATTCACCACTTTTCTCTATTTTATTCTATATAATGGGAGAACTCCATGCAGTTCATTTTTTTGGTCTTTTTGTGCAAAAAGCACAAAAACAATCTCTATTTTTCAACCACCACATTTTTGAAACTGTTTATCCCTTTCCAATTACTGTTCACGACTTTTTATATAAAAAAAATATTTAAAAAAAAATTCTGTAACTTATTATTTAAATAGCATACTTATAAATATAATTAAAATATGACTTTTCAAAATTACTTTTTATAATTAATATAATTTTACTATTATAAATATGAACATCCAATTAAATTATTAATACTATAATTATAGTTAAGTTTACATAATAGATTCAACATTATTTTTATAAATACAGTCATAAATATTTATATAGATTTTTTTTCAAAATAGTTAAACCATTATTTTATTAAATTATTATTTAAAATTGATATACTTTTTCCGTTATAGATATATATATTAATGATACTATAATTATTATTTAGTTTACACTATAGATTTTTATATATACAATAATTATTTTTATAAATATATTTATAACTATATTCATAAATATTTAGTTTTTCAAAATACTACTTATAAATTGATATGTTATTTTATTATAATATCATTTATAAATTTTATATTTTTATATTTTATATTTTTATTGGTTAAATATTTGATTTGCATTATTTGAACTGGTGATCAATTTGATATTTTTTTCTCCTGCACGATCTGCTTGATCTGCATTTATTCCACTTGATATGCATGATCTGTCCTGCTTAGACTGTTTTCACCATTCAAAGCCTATGTCTTTGTATTAAAATTAAATTATTCATTATCAATTTTATTATTAACCAAGATTTAGTATCACACATTTGTTTAATTAATTGGTATCACACATTGTTTTTCATTTACAATAAATATTATTTATCGTTGAATTATAATTTATTTAAATTTTGGACATTTATAGAAATTTAATGCAATATTAACAAAATAACCAAATCATCATTAGATTAGAGCTATAAGACAATGGTAGAGTCTGGAAACTCCTAATAAAGGTAGCACAGATTCATTGAAGGTCCGCTTTCCGCTTCAGAATCAGAAGCTTTTGAAAGCTATCGGAAGCTCATTTTCATAGCGTTTCCAAAATAATTTTTTTAAACATGAATTGGAAACTTGTGTTTCCATTTTGTAAGTTTACGCTTCCATTTTTACAAACATGTTTTTATAATAAAATAGTTTTATCATACCATATAAAAAATATAAAAACTATAAATAAAATAATATAATTAAAATCATGAAGTGTTAAAACTATTTATAAATTTTACATTTGTGTATTGAATTGTTTAGTTTTTTAGTTATAAAAAATATTTAAAATTGTACGGATTTTTTATGAGATGTTAGAAACTGATTAATTTGACTAATTATTGATAATTTTTTGAAAGATTAAGTTTATTAATCTTTTTACGCTATATAATACTAAAGATAGATCAGTTTATTGGAATGGTGTTTGGTGTTTAATTATATGATATTTAATTGTGAATTTTATAAAATCGATATATTAAATCTCTTAATATATTTTAATTATATATATGTATATATGGATATATTAATTTTATATGTTTACAATACATATCCGCTTCTTAAATATTTTTTAAAATTTGCTTCTTTACTTTTTAAAGTTTCTGTTTTTGAATATCCGTTTCTAATTCCATGCAACATATAAAAACATTGATAATAATGGTATTTTTTATGTGCCATTATTTTGTTCCCATGTCCTTAGGAACATTCCTCCGAGGATCACTATCATTATTAATCGAAAGTCTTTGAGTTAAAAAAGAAGGTATATGGATGAATCTGTAAAACAAAGTAAGCAGTAGGTGAATCTGTAAATAAAAAGAAATACTGGTTAATTTAATAAATTTCACAAAAAAAAATTGAAAAGTCCGATTAACACAACCCCCAAAAGCCCAAGGCCGGGTTATGTATCTCTCTGCATCTTTAAGCCCCTTACCGTACGCCAAAACAAAATCCGACCAAATCACAAAACCATTATAATAATACACACACACACACAGAGATTTGTCTAGCTGCTCTGCGTCTCTCTCTCTCTCTCTCTTTGTTCCAAGCGAGAACCTTCTCCTGTCTCAATATTAATATACCCTCTTTGAATTTCCTCTCGCGTGGACCTCTTTCGTAAACCAATTCCTTCTCTATTTATCAATCCTCAAATCTCGCTTCGATTTCGGAGTTTTAATTTTTCCAGATCTACTCCGATTTTGTGGTTTACAAACCCTAGATTTCTCCGGAAGAGTTTTTTTTTTTATTTTTATAATTGAATCGCGAAATTGTGAAATATCTCGACATTTGCCCTAGGTTTTGTGTTAAACCGTAGGAAACACTATACGTTGTTGTTACTCTTGCTGTACAGATCCTTGTCCTTTTAGGCAGAATTTAGCGTGTTAGAGATCGGATAAGAAGAAGAAGAAAAGGTTGTGATGAACAACAACAACAACAACAATCGAGGAAGGTATCCTCCAGGGATTGGTGCTGGCCGTGGTGCTATTAACCCTAACCCTAATTTCCATTCGCGGTCTGGTTATCAACAACAACAGCCTCCTCCTCAGTATGTTCAGCGCGGCGGCGGTTACGCGCATCAGAACCACCACCACCAGCAACAGCAGTTTCAGCAAGCGACCTCGCAGCAGCAATATCAGCAACATCGATACCAACAACAGCAACAGCAACAGCAACAACAATGGCTTCGAAGACCTCAGATCTCTGGCGGTAACAGTAACGGTGATTCAGTTGTAGAAGTTGAGAAAACTGTTCAGTCCGAAGCTATCGACACTAAGTTAGTAGTTTTTGTCTTTTCTTCTTTATGTTTTCTTCTCTTACACTACAATGACATTGCACTCTTTAGTCTTGGTGGTTTTATTGTTGTCGTTCGATGACTTTTATCAAGCTCTTGGTCGTTATGTTAGAGGCGTGTTTTTATTCACTGTTATGTTTTTCTCTCTTCAGTTCGGAAGATTGGAAAGCCAGGCTAAAACTACCTGCACCTGATACTCGCTTCAGAACAGAGGTATGATTCAATACTTGCAAGAAAGATAATAAATTTGGATTTTTTCTCTCCCTTGCACGTAAAGGAAGCGTACAAGGTCTGATTATGCTCTTGTGTTCTGCAGAAAGGTGTTTTGCTTATTTGATAGTTTAATACATAATCCCATTATTGTTAATGATATTTTTCTAGCTTTTAACCATGCCAAAGAAGCTGCTGTTTTACGTTTCGAATACATAACTGCGTGAGAATCTATTTGGTAGCCGATATAGTTTTTGGTTTGTATGGGATGACGTTTGCATAATTCTTCACCTGTTATTATGTTCAGGATGTGACAGCCACCAAGGGAAACGAGTTTGAAGATTATTTTCTGAAACGGGAGCTTCTAATGGGAATATATGAGAAGGGTTTTGAAAGACCTTCTCCTATTCAGGAAGAGAGTATTCCAATCGCCTTAACTGGTAGAGATATCCTTGCCCGAGCAAAGAACGGGACTGGGAAGACAGCCGCCTTTTGTATTCCTGTCTTGGAGAAAATTGACCAAGATAACAACGTTATTCAAGGTAACTGTGTCCTTGACTTGATTCTTTGGTGTAATAGGATGCTACACATCAATTTAGAATTCTTCCATTACTAGCTATTGATTTGTCATGTGCTCTGATATGTTTCTTCTTAAATGTTTACTACTTCGTTGTTTATCGCTGATGCCCGTCTTGTACGCAGCTGTGATCATTGTTCCAACTCGAGAGTTGGCCCTTCAGACATCACAGGTGTGCAAGGAGCTCGGGAAGCATTTGAAGATTCAAGTCATGGTGACCACTGGAGGCACCAGTCTGAAAGATGATATCATGCGTTTGTATCAGCCTGTCCATTTACTGGTAGGAACTCCTGGGAGAATTCTGGATCTTGCCAAGAAAGGTGTTTGTGTTTTGAAAGATTGTTCCGTGTTTGTTATGGATGAGGTAATTGGTGGATTGCTTTCTTTGTTATCTATCTAATTTTTTCCACGGTAGCAATACTGTCATGGTTTCCCCGAATCTAATTTAAATATGAATCTATTTATCAGGCTGATAAGCTTTTATCACAAGAGTTCCAACCTTCAGTGGAACATTTGATCAGCTTTCTTCCGGAAAATCGTCAGATTTTGATGTTCTCAGCCACCTTTCCTGTCACTGTCAAGGATTTTAAGGATAGATTTCTGACGAATCCTTACATCATCAATCTCATGGATGAACTTACGCTCAAGGGTATTACGCAGTTCTATGCTTTCGTTGAAGAACGACAGAAAATTCATTGCTTGAATACATTATTCTCCAAGGTTAGATCTGAACAAGTATTGATTGTTTTGTTTTCTTTCCTTAGCTGGCATAACTCTTCTTCTTATGCAGCTGCAAATTAACCAATCTATCATATTCTGCAATTCTGTGAACCGTGTGGAGCTCTTAGCTAAGAAAATTACCGAACTTGGGTATTCGTGCTTTTACATCCATGCAAAGATGCTTCAAGACCACCGAAACAGAGTGTTCCATGACTTCCGCAATGGTGCATGCCGGAATCTTGTGTGTACTGGTATGCCTAAGTGCTTTTATGCTGTCATTGCATGAGCGCAGTGAATAAAATGCCTAGTTAAATAACTTCTTAGAACTAAAGAGTTGCTTGCCTTAGTGGATAAAGTTACACTGGTTTTACTGTTTTGACTTTGTGAAATGAGCCAAGTCCTTCACCTTAATAGTTTATGGTTGATGATGGTTGCTGCAGACCTGTTCACACGTGGTATTGACATTCAAGCAGTCAATGTGGTGATAAACTTTGACTTCCCAAAGAATGCAGAAACTTATCTCCATAGGGTAAGCTGAAAATCAGATGTCTACATTGTGCTAGATTCCTATATATTGATTGATGGTCATTTGATTTTGATACCCGGTTTGCTGTTCAGGTTGGTCGATCAGGAAGGTTTGGCCATCTTGGTTTAGCTGTAAATCTGATCACCTATGAGGACCGCTTTAACCTGTATGTCTTTCCCTCTTGACTGTTTCCTACTCCTGTTACCTACTTCATTCTTTAACCTTTGTCTTATATTTTTGTAGTTACCGGATTGAGCAAGAGCTTGGAACGGAGATCAAGCAAATTCCTCCACATATCGATCAGGCAATTTATTGCCAATAATTAAGGGTTGACTGCCTTGGTCTGCTATTAGGTGTCTCAGTAATAAGTGGTAAGTAATAATCAACTTACGGACAGAGTTGAATTGTTCCTACTTTTAGAGATTCTCGAAGATGAGTTTTTTACTATATACATTACATAGTGTTTTTTGAAAGATCTAAGATGTATTTCAACAGTCTAAGAGACATATAAGTTTCATTTGATTGAGGCATATAGGCTAACTCATTATCATCGTCCTCTTACACTAGAATTGTCTTCTTTTGAGTTACTTTTGCTCCCTTTTACAAGAGGTCCCTAATTTTTTTTTGGATGTGTGTTATATTTCAGGTTGGTGAAGCAATGTGGGTCTTATCTGCATGCAGGACAAGCACAAGCTAAAAAAGTCTTCACATTCTGCCTCTATCTCCAAAATGTTATTTTGTGCGTCTTTGGGTTCCTCTTATTTCTAAAGATTTAACTACATATAGACAAGGCCTAGAAGGTTTGAAATTCCGGGTTGTAGTGGAAGTGGAGTCTTTTTTATTTAGGTTTAACAAGTCGTTTGATGCTATGTCTCTTTCTTTGTCGTAGACTGATCAGTGATTCCAGTATTGTGATGCGTCATCAAGAAGCTGTGCTTTTGTGACTTTTAATGTCCTGTTTTCAGCTTTCCAACTTCAATAATATAAGTCTTTGCGACCTTAAGATGATATATTTTTCTATTTCCACTAATTTAGGTTGTCAACAGGTTGACAGTTTTAGGGTTTTGGTATGTGGACAATTATTTCAGCAATCTTGTTCCATGGCAAAACACAAGCAAAACACACAGATAAATTATACAGGTATGAAGAACATAGGAGAAGAGTGTTGGGTGCTATTCTTGTATCAGAAGCAGCTGAAATATGACTTGTTGGGAATCTGTCCCGTGGCTTGTAACCTAGCAGCTTCCTCTTCCGCATCGAGGATCTCTTGAGCCTGTCTAGTTTGAACCTTTGCTTTCTTCTCTTGTGCTTTTGCATGAACTGCTGCTTTTTCGCGCCTTAATTTCTCTGCTTTCTCCATTTTCTCACCGTCCATCTTCCTCTGCAGAAAACAACAATCTTTTTGTTTGCTTAATTAAATTCTTTTGACGATTTTAGACGCAGCAGTCTTGCCAATTGATTTGCTTCTTGTTTTGATAGATTCGTGTTTTTGACCATCAATTCACTTTAGCAATATCTTTTTCTGGACTAACCTGGATCCTAGCGAGTTCAGATTCGATATTTGCTGTTTTATTTTTCTCCCATCCTGAAATCTGAAGGAGCTTCTTCTCAGTCCTGCAATCGAAAAAATTGTCACAGTCTGTATAGATACTGCAATTGGAAACGCAGAAACTTGAAAAAGGTTGTGCTGTTACTCACTTGTTAATGACCTTTGTTATCTTCTGTTCCTTCCATGCCTTGATGACTGATAACTTCGCTTTTCCTACGTCATAAGTGTTTATATTAACGAAACGTAAGTTGCTTTTGGATCCAAATTGTTATCTTGAAAGTAAACAACACTGTAACTTTGTGATATGAGTATTACCTGTCTCCATTTGATGTAAAGAAAAAATGAGCTTTGAGGTGTAGGTTCTAATTGAAGGTTAGAAGAACATCCAGTCTATTTATAAGATAGGTTCGAATGGAAATAGGTGACTGTTGGATTGGTACGTTTCAATGATTAAATGTATTGGTGTCGATTTTTTTCTTGTGGGAATATTAAAAAATGGCATTGATGGTTTCTGTTTGTCTTTTCAATTGTTTAATTTTTATTTATTCGCTCTGTGTCGCAAGGAATATATATTACAGCTTGCAAAATAGCCGAATATTGGAAAAATTGGCGAGCATCACGTGTTCTTTAATAGCTCGTATTTTGTCATATGCCGAACAACTCTGAAAATAGTTTTGTTAAGGAAAATCGTTAAAACATAAAAGTGGAAATCGATGTATATAATAACATACATAAACTAAACACTAATATGTTGACCCAAAGAAAAAAGCTAAAAACTAATATAATTTTTTTAAACAGATATAATTTTAGATATCAGTTAATATTTTCAACGCCGAATTTTCAGTAAACGTATACTTTGTTTTGCCATTTTCTCCTCGTGCCTTTCATTTTTTTTTTTTTTTTT
>ASZH01045154.1:0-11515 GCA_000411075.1 Sisymbrium irio | reverse complement strand
TTGGTGTTTTGTGGGTGTAACACTATTCACAAAACACCAAAAAATTATTACCGTTGGATTTATTGTTCGGTTGGAGAGTGAAGCACGTCAAATATGGCGTTATTCCGTTCGATTGGAGTTGGCCTAAGAGTTTGCTATGACTTCAAAACTATCTATAGTCACTTATGAGTAACCGGTCAAGATCAAAGGCACTTTCGAATTCGGACGCACTTATATGTTTCAACCAATAATCAAAGACATTACAATGCGAAATAAGACCGGTTCTACTTTTTAATTCATCTATGTTCATAGGAATGCTAATCAAGTGCCACCCAAAAAAAAAAAAAAGAAGTGGCCACCCCCGCTAGCAAATAATGCTAGACTTCACACTTTTGATGTATATAATAATTAGTGTCTTGAGTCATATAATAAATTTGTTAAATTTCTATCAATGTAATATCCAGCTAGTCTACAGGGAAAAATAAAATAATTTTAACAATATTATTTTCAAATAAACTAATAATGTCATCTGTTTTTATTTTTCTTTTATTTCTCTCCCCACTTCACGACAGGGAAAAATTATGAAGAAGTTGAAATAATGGAACACGTGCGATAGCATAATGCAGTAGAGCCAATGTGTCGACAAGCCAAACTGGAGCCTCGCAACCACCACATTTAAATCTAAAGCTAAATCTTTGTTTACTGTTAATCTCTTGGCACGCCCGTACAATTATAAACCTACTTTCATTAGTCCGATTAAATTATTTCTTATTGTATAGGTTGTGTTACTCCCTTCGAAGTAGCGACTTGTTTTTTTTTTTTAATTTATGTTTTGGTTATTTTTTCATACGATAAATTATTGCGTCTATACATGATGGAGATGATACTTCTGCAAATGTGATTGTTTATGTACATACTTAATATCATAACATTAAAACTATAATTCCGTAATAAAAAATTTGACGAGAATAAACTTTATATCACCAAGCAACAAATTAGATAGTATTAGTTGAGTTGCTGAGTCCCGGGATGGTATGTCTTTTTTGTCTTCTTTTTTCTTCATGATTGTAAGGAATAAATAGTAATTCTATCAAAATTGTATTTTGTTCGAATATATTTTATAAATATAGTATATAAAACATTGGTTCATCTGGATTTTATGTTCGTTGTATAATGAATTTTCTTTATATCCATTATAAGACTCTATACCTTAAATAAATAATAGCTATATGACATATCTCCAAATTATTGTAAAGAAGCATAATGTTTGTTTACAATATATATACTATTATTTCTATTAAAATAATTAGGGGTCAGGACTCTTAACTATCAGATATATAGCACTTGAAGACTCTTTAATGTACTGAAATTTGATAGTGCGACGTATAATTGTTAGTGGTTGAAAATCGTTCTGGAGAGGTATAAATACACCTTTTTAGATTTTTTCCCTGACTCTTATTGATTGTCATGCATAGGATAGTCAGACGGAAAACTGTCTCCTCTTTGACGTGAACGGTGTTGTGAATCATTTGGGGATAATATTATTTGTGGAATCAATACCTTTGATCTCTTTTTGATGTTTGTGAACATCTCCTTCGATAACTTTATATCTCATGTGGGTCATAATTAGTTTTGTCCTGTTGCATAGGCCTTCGTACGAATTTATGTTTCAAATGATTAGACCCAAACTTTTAGACACAGCCGGTGTACTGAAAAATCCGGAAATTCTAACGAATTTAGATACTCTAGTGGATAAGACATCTGGTTATTCTCTTCTTGGGCTTTATCTTTACCAACATTGTCTTTACTGAGGTATTGCTGTTGGAATCCTCATAACTTTGATAGTATGTAACTATTTATCTTGTCCACGGTCTTGTTTCTCGATGTTAGGATCGTGGCCTCATTAAGAGTCTCCTTTTTTTTCAAACGTTTCATGTAATTTTAGATAAATAGATCGACATAATACCTCCATGGGATTTCTATCATTTGGTAACATAAGTGATCCATAAACGCTCATTTCGTCTTCCTTCTGAAATCCTCAAATGTTGATGATTTTTCTTAAAGGCATCTCCATCTCCAACTTTGAGTATCCATTTTGCACTCTTTTTAATCACCCTCTAACTTCATTATTTCTTTAACTTAAATTTAACATATGAATTTCAGACGTGAAACCTATTCATGGCCGCAGTGACTGTTTCTTGTATTGTCTCTTGTGATTGTGATGCTAATATCTTTCGTTTTTGTTTACTTAATGTTTTTAAAAATGATATGGGTTAAAGTATGTTTTTGTGTGATTTTTTTTTGTTTTCTTTTTTTTGTGAGTTTGTACTATATATTTAAAGATACGTAATTATTAATGTGTCATATTTTTATTTTTTCAGTTTTTTTTTTCAATTTTTTTATTGTAATATCTATTAATCCAAACATATTAAAATCATAATCTAAATATGTCTATATTTTTCCAAACAGAATTTAAAATTAAATATTAGGTAAATTTACATTTAAGATATCAATATTATCTTCAAATCTATTATATATATAATGTTATATGATAAATTATTATATTTCAGACTTTTATTACTTTTTAATAATATAGTACATAAAATATATGTTTGGAAGAAAATAACATAACTCATATTTTTAAGAACCATGTGAAATATTAATTAATCATTTATAAATTTAATAGGCATTTTCAAAAACATTTTAATTTAATTTTATCTACTAACGATATATTTTCATAATTAAAGAAAATCTATAAAATTATTGAAAAATAAATTAGATAGTATATTTTTTATATTTGATCAATCACAATAATTTCATAATATGCAACTAATAATTATATTTACGTACATTAAAATACATAGATACTAAAATAATTACATTTTAGATACAATTAAAGATTTTTTCTGTCTACAATATATAATCGTTTTTGAAAATATAAACTTATCAAAAAGTTTGTGAAACAATAATTAGTTACTAAAATTTTATTTGAACATTTGTTTTATTACGTAAAAATAATAATCATGTAATTAAATATTTTCAAAGATAATTTCGCAATATCCTAGTCAATATTTCAAAAGAGTTATTGAAAAGAATTTTAATAATTTCCAAATATTTTAAAAACTTTTTAGAAATTTCCAACAAATCTAACTCTATATAAAAAATGTATCTCACCTTTGTTATGCATTTATTTAAAATTTATAACGTAGTAATGTACAAATTTATAAAAATTATCATTAATCTCATGTAACGTATATAAATAAATTATCAGTCCATTATATAGTTTATTAAGCATAAACATTTCATTTTAACATCCATTCTCACTCCACGTTGTATATATATAAACACGTTTATTAAGCATAAACATTTCATTTTAACATCCATTCTCACTCCATGTTGTAGATATAAACACGTTTTTAACACTTTTAATGTAATAGGATCTTTGTCAAAACCATTGTCACTCAATTAGCTCTCAACATAGAAGCGTTCCAAGAAGTTTGGTCAGTTCTGCTTATCATCCATGTGACTTAACTGGTCATCTCAGGTAATCTTCATTCTTCATCTCCACAAGTCTTTGCTTCCTCCAAACGTTTTGGATAGAGTTCCTTCATTTTGATTTGGTTATCTCAGGTATTCTTCATTCTTCATCTTCACAAGTTTTTCTACTATCCAGCCAGCATGCCTCTCGATTACACATTATCAAAGATCCTTCTCAATGAAAACATAGTTAGAAGGTAAATAACATATTTTTGTGTACATGCCAGATAAAATTTCCCGGGTAACTTCAACATAAGTAATGATGCAATCAATATATCATAAAGGTAAATAAAACTGAGTCTCACCAATATATCATAAAGGTAAACGAAAATGATAGCCTCACTAAAAAATGGATCTTTGAATATAAATCATTTTGGCTGAAGCGGCGTCTATCTTATTGTCGAACTTGCTTTCGCTATCTGAAACTGTTCCGTTCTGCAAGGATGATCCTAGAAATGAAAGAAAGTTGGCTGGAAGAATGATTACAAGCAAAACTCATGAATATATTGTGAAGCAATAGATAAAGACAGGGAGCATATATTTTTAACAAATATTTCCACTAAGAGACGCTTGATTCATTAGGAAAGGATAAGAGCAACAAAAAAATTTATTCACAGGTAATATTCACGAATGTTAAAGAAATGAGCATATGATCTCGTAAGAAGCAACTCCCATAAGCAACTACACAAATTAATCTCGTAAACAGTCAGAAAGAAGGGAAAGCTAGTGAACTAAAGCTTTGTTTGCTGTACCTATTTTGTGGAGTCCGAACTATCAGATACACAGACAAACTGAGCAGCCCCAACTTGAACAACTGAACAAAACAAATACGATCAGTGCAACTAATCAGGAAGTGGTTCTAAGAACACATACCTAGCATAAGAATAAATTGATCATCTTAACTAACAAACACCTTAAATTCATATCATCATTAAAGAACATTACTTTAGGGCTCTTTGCTATATTCCTTATCTTAGTGTAGAAAAGTTTCAAAAAATTATATGAAAAAAAAGCATAGACATAAGGTAACCATTTTAAAGAGTATTTCTTTCTACTTTCCAAATGATATGTTTGCAGCATGTACATATAGCACTACCCGAGACTCAGAAAAGACGCCTAAGTTCCATAGAGACCTTCCTATAGGGATTTGCTGACATGGATCAGCAACATCTACATATAGAACATACCAACCAATCTAGATTATCAAGAGTTGTAGATAATGAATATATATTATAATGTACACGGACTTAATGATGGATATGTCTTTCTAAAAGAATTTTTAGCTCTTGATCCTATGGCTCACCTGTACCAACACTTTCTCTCCATAGTTCTGCTCGACAATGCACATGAACTCGTTCTGGAAGTCCACATATTCCTAAATAACAAATCATTGTATTAGTAATAAAAAGAGAAATCAATAATAGAAAAGAGATAAGCCATTCTTTATAGCTCAAAGAAGCCTAAATTCTCACAAGGCTGTCCTACTATTGTAATGAAACACATTAATCAAAAGAGTTTAGATGGCAATTCCTCTTTTAATTATTAAAGTTAAAAGCAGGTAGGAATGATTCAGGACTAAAACATTCCAAAATAGATTATTTGTGTCGGAGATCAATCATAGATATAATTGAAATTCTTGATAGTAAATAAACATTTCTAATCGTACAAAATTTTCAGAAGAAGCAAAAGAAATGTTGAAGGAAAGGCAATATGATTCCGAAATCATAAGATATTATAAGAAGAAGAAGCGGAAAATAAACGGTAAAACCAAACCCCAATGGATGTTGTTAATCGTCGTAGCCGGGGATGGGGATGCGAGGTATGTGATTGCTTTTCTAACGCGGATTCAAGAGATTGGACTTCCTTAATAAACTGAAACACAATTCTAGATGAGAAGGGAGAGTGAGTTTGAACATGTCACATAATTGGACTCGTTTGGTATTGTGACCAAATCGACGGCCGCACTCGTGGGAGTGAGATGAAGGTTTGTTTTGACGACGACTAAAAAAGCAAGCTGACGAATGGTATCTCGTGAGATTTAGGGTGATGGGTGGAAAAGTTCAGAACGATATGAAGGAGGTGGAAAGTATGGCGATAGGAGTTAATGATACTTGAAGAGCCAGGAAAATATTAAAGAGGTGGGATTAAAAGAGTCGGTGCCAGTTACAAAGGTGGTGAGGGTTTGCTCTACTAAGATACTGAGGAGTCGAAAGCAATATTGACAACATCGACAAAGTGTTTTTCAGTTTGGCCTGATCTGGTGTTTGTTTGGGCTACTCATGAGTTAGAGATATAATATGATAGTGGACTAACTATGGGTTTAATAATAGTATATACTAAGAACTTGGCTAGCGAAAGTTTTTGCAATTCAGCCTGGGAAATAGGACAAGTGGCAGAAAAATGGAGAGAATTTGGCTAATTATAAAGTAGATTCTGCAAAATTTATGTTTAGTAATTATTCTAGTAATAATTTAATTTAAACTACGTAGTATTGTGATCATACTGTCTTCTGAATCTTTCTTGTTTTATATAGAGTGATTTTGTTTAATATCACAGCAAACTTCAAAAATTAATTTCATAGCATCTTCAAATTCTAAATTAAGTTTCTAAGAAAGAGAAAAAATATATATATCTAACTAATCTTCATTTTTCAGAAATATTACAAGTATGCCATTACCAGAAACACTATTCATCCGCTGATAAAAAATGATATTTCGTTGTACGCTAACTACGATATCAACTAATATTAACACTCAACATGATAATTACTGTTCATCTGGTGATATATTATACATTATTTAAATGCTAACATTATTATACGCTAATATATAATACATTATTTACACGTTAACATTATTATACGCTAATATATAATAAATTATTTGCACGCTAACACTATTATACGTTAATAACAGAAATATCATATCAATAACAAATATATTATGTGTTATCAAATAATATATAATACATTTTTTGGACGACAACATTGTTACACGCTAATATTTAATACATTATTTATCCACTAACACTATTATACGATAATAACATAAAATATCACATAATAACATATATATTATGTGTTATCAAATAACATATAATACATTATTAGCAAGATAACATTATTAACATATAACATATACGTGTTGTTAGATAATTTTTTATGATATTCTCTTCTTCATCTTACCTTTTCCTCTCTAATCGTTCTGAATTTTTTTGTTCATGGTGTTCACTCTCTCTCTCTCTCTCTCTCTCTCTCTCCGTTTCCTCGCCCTCTCGTCACCGTATTCTGATAATGGCAGTTCATGTAAATTTGAATAAGTGAAAAGGATGAGAAAATAATTAACCTACTAGACAAACTTACTATTTTGGTTAAATTGTGTCACTTAATTTTCTAAGTATTGAGGGTCATTTAGTATAGTTTCTCTTTTATATATAACTGTTTATAATAAACAGTTTAGTTTTTTGAAAGAAATATTTATATCACTAAGAACCAAATAAGGTAATGTTTGACAGTATATTATTTTTGTTTTAAAAAAAGAGATAAATCCTTAACCAAGAAAAAAACAAATAAGATAACAGCAACCAAAAATATCATACACACAAAATGGAAAAATATCTGGTGGATATATGATGAGAATCACATTTAGTTGTTAATGGTAGGAACTCAGAAGAACTTGACATAAATATATATACATACATATATATATATATATATTAATTTTGGTCTAATAACTTGATATATGAGTGATTTAAATCAATAACATAAGTTGACCTAAAAATTAGAAAAATAAAAGGGAAGTAGAGAGAGATAGAGAGGGGAACAGTACTTTATAAGGGAGATTGAATTTTAATATTATTGATTACCTAACACTGCAATTTCTCTTTATCGTTTTTATTGATCTAAATGTCTAATTGACAAAGTGTTTGAAAGAAGATACATATTAAAAAATAAAGAAAAAAGGTATTGTAATGATTTAATTAATAGAATAGTGAATTTATAGCATAAGTTGATTGGAAAATTAGATAATCATGGAAGAGGTTCAACAATAATAAGAAGAGAAATAGTGGGAGACTATATTTTCAGTTATCCATCTATACAAATTTTCTTTATAGAAACACATCGAACCTAAAACCAAAAATTTGTTAGTCTAAGAAGATATATTAAATACGATGTTTGAGAGTAATTGAGGTGATTTGATTTTATTGAGTTTTTGGAAAGCTTTAGATGAATTAGGAAAGTTGTGGTAATTTTGATTAAATCATCCTAGAATTCCACCTAAAACTATGAGATTTGGACTTTTATATTTTTAACTAAAAAATCTTATCAAATAACTCTAAAATCACCACAAATCTCCTAAAATTCATTATTTAAAAGATTTTCAATAACAGTAAATTTTATAGTGAATTTTAAAATTACAAGTCTAATAACACTCTATTTTAAAGTTTCTTTTAGAATTTATGATTGAATAACAGTGAATTTTATCATTTTAAATCAAATTATCACAAACTACCTTAATCATAAATTGAATACATCCCCTTTAAATGTTTCACATTTTGGTGAAAATAGTTGTGCTAAAAATATAATTCTTCTAACAAATTTTCGTAAAAAAAAGGAAATAAAAATATAATATAGAGTATAAGAGATGTAGATCATTTTTTATCAATTAATATGATTTGAAAATTCGAGAGGGTTACATTTTCCATTGAAAATTTTATACAATTGTGAAATTTATTTGATTATGGATGAAATCATGAAAAATTCCTAATTACCTTTAACAATAAGTAATTTAGAGATACTTGAAAAGCAAGGAAGTAGGGCACGTCACGTGGGATGCACAATTGATCAAAGTAAAATAAAATAGTGCTTTTGTAATGGTTTCAGAAACGAGAGAGAAGATAGGAGGGAAGATTTGAGAAGAGAATTTTTAAAGAGAAAGAGTTACAACTTTAGGGTACAAAGTGTATCTTTCGCACTGTACTCCTTAATTTTTTCCTGCGGCCTCTTATTATATGGAACATATATTACCCCACTTCATAGTTCATATTTTGACTTTCCCTTGTTTGGTATCTAAATGACACGAATATATTAATATGTAATTTGTATGGACTTTCATTGCAAACCTTCATTATAACAAGTTTAGACTTTTAAATTGAGAAAAGAAATATAAAAAGAAAGTAAATAAATAAAAACATGTTGACAAAAACCAAACAAAAACATATAAAAGTTTTTGGCCATTCGTAGATAATTTAAATGCAAAAAACTTAAATATATAAAATTTTAGATGTTAAGTTAAGTTTAAATTTAAATTTATTCCAATTGTTAAAATTATATTTATTGTTTGATTAATTATTACTATAATTTCAAATATTTGTGACATTATTTTCACTATTACTACAAAATTACAACAAAAAATATATTCATTATAATGTAAATGCGGTTACGTATTTATCTAACATGTATCTCTCCTAACAAAATATATTGTGATTTTGAAGTTGAAATTAACATATATATATATATATATATATACTATTGAAGTAACAGATATCCAAAAGAAAAAATGATTGATCTTTACTATGTGATCTGATCCAGTACTACTACTTGCATGTTAATTGAATACTAGTTAATATCTTAATTTTTAATCAGTAGTACTACCTTATTAATTCATATAATGTGTATACAATGCTAGACCAAATCTAAAATATCAAACCAAACTCATTACTTCCACTAAACTCGACTAACCTAATCCTATTCCTTCATAGTTCATAGTTCATGTTCATACCAATACTTACATTTATTCCAAAAATCACACTCCCATCTTCCTCCTCTTCTTCTTCCTCTTCCATCCACGTTGTCAAAGTAAAAAAGAATCATACTGCTATTATATTTGTTTTTTTTCTTAAAGTTATATTTTCATTTGAATGGGGAAAAAAGACATACTAGACTTATGATGACTCTTGTCGGCCATTATATATAGTCCAACGATTTGTCACAAGATAACTTACATCAAAGTGTATAGCACAAACGAATACATTATATTGTTATTGGCAAAATTAAATTAAGGGAGACACGTTAAGGTTGCAGGGCATGCATAATCCACCTGCCTAGAATGTTGTTTATACACGGATTCGCTTTTCTAATTTTAATTTCCTTTTAATCTATTTCTAGGTGTTTTTCTAGTAATATGTGATATTGGACGTAAACACTAGTATACTATTTACTTACTGAACGCTTAGCCTACATTTATTTTAATTATTCATGAAATTACTTTCGATTTTTTTTTTCATTTAAATCAAATTTTAGCTACTCCACTAATTATGCGTGAAAATGTTCTAATAAGATAATATATTCCATCACTAAACGCGTGGTTTTGTAGTTTTAGGGATTTATGAAAAAGGTTGCACAGCCCCTCCACTACCCCCGCCGGCCACTAAAATCCATTCGCCTCTTCGTAGATATGTACATGTAGAACTAAAAAAACAATATATATTATTTTGGTGGGAATGAATAGAACTTTAGAAACCTGTCTTGACCATAGGCACTTATAGGTTTCTTGGTGGGAGGGGAGCTGTTGGTGGGAATTTAGACGAGAGTGTGTGGGAAAAAAACATAGCTAAATGCTTCTATACAAAAAAAAACTAAAATGCCTTTTCGTCCCAATATGTATTAGTATGTTTTATTTTAATTGAAGTTAGATTTTTTGTTTGACCAAAAAGAAGTACGGATTCCTCGATTACGTTTTACATGAATGGTTCAATTGTATCTCGTGCGGAAGTAGTAAATACGATTTGTTATTAAGATTAATAGATTATATAATGAGTCGCTGATCGATAATAATTAGATAACCTTAAAATTCCTGATACAATAAGTTTCACTCGTTGAAGTAGTTCTCAGCTTTAAGGAAAATCAATTGAGAGATCATTAAACATTTGGAATTAGATAAATTAGATTTCTTGGAAATAATCTTGCACTTCCACCAATTTTTTTTCCCGCCAGGTATTTTTGATTTTTAAGACCAATCAAATTTTGTAATTTATTTTATCAATATTAAATAGAGGAACTAATATTTTGGGTATAAAATCGATAGCCAAACTCGTTTTCGAACCCATCAATAAAAATGCTTTAAATGAATCTGTTTTAAATGTGCTATTTGGGCCACAAAAAGATTAGCACAAAACAAGATCATTAATTGACCGGAATTAATGATGTGGTTAGACCGAAATGGGCTTAAGAGAAAGATTCAAGAAAAAGCTTATGCTCAGTTCACTGAATCTGTCCCAAAGAAAAGACGGGTGAAGTAGTGGGTCTCGCCTTTTCTCTGTCTTCTTTGGTCCATGGCGCAGTTGCCAGAATACGATTCTAATTTTTTTCTTCCCCATGAAAATTTCATTGATTTTAAATAAGGAATAGAAATTATAGTAAATTCTTTTGGAAAGAAAATTATATGCTATATATGGAAAACAATCAAATAAAAAGTGAAATTATATGATGGTTTTTTTCTAATAAATTAAACATTATTCGTTAATATATTATTGAATCTGTTTCATTGGGGTAATCAGTTTCATTTTGGTGTGAATTGTGTCTGTGGTAAAGATCTCTTTAATGGTCTTCTAAATTTACTAACCATATAAAAAAATAATTCCTAAGATAAAAAGTCTGATTTTTTTCTATGACAATCTGATATTAAACAATTCAAATTATTTTTAATTTTTAATTTTTTTCTAGTTTTTATAATAAAATAATATCACGATGCTGTTAACTAGATTAGAGTTTGTCTGATTTATAAAATGGAAATTTAGCTTATAATGCTAGATTAAAAGTCAAATTATCACATTATACTTTCCTACTTACTAAGCGACCCATTATACTTTTGAGTTTTGATTAATCCACATTTGTCCTCTTATATTCGAATTATAAAGTTGTTTTGATTAGTTTTAAATATAATTATAAATAACATAATTGGTTTAATTTTAATATTTAATTTTGATATAATATTAATTC
>ASZH01045153.1:0-11481 GCA_000411075.1 Sisymbrium irio | reverse complement strand
TACAAAAAGATTTCCAATGAGATTGGAAAATATTCCAAATCGTTCAAAAACAGAAAGATGCCAAATAAAATTCTGTTAATATATACATATTCCAAAACTAATTTAGATTTACCAAAATAAATAAGCTCATTAGAATCCTTGAAATTAATAATACCGTATAATTTTAATATGCACATTTGTATATTACTTGCAATAAAATCAAAATTATATTTTACTTAGAAAATAAAAGATTATTTTCACACACTAATACTAACACAAACTATTCTATATATTTTATATAATCATAATTTTAAAAAATATTTCTGTGCGTCGACGCACGGGTCAAAATCTAGTTTTCTATATTAATTTTTCCTGTTCTTGTTGCTGTTCTCTAAGCATTTAGAATCGGATTGTTTCAAGACTTTAGCGTTTGCGTTTACCATTTAACAATGATACTTTATGTAAATTTATAAAGGAAAAAATGTTTTTGTCAAATCTTCTTTATAAATTGTAAACGCAAATTTTGACCGCGACATGGTGGTGGGAAATGGGTTTGGGATGCAACACATTCTAATTTTGTGGATGATTGGTTAGAATATAATTATCAATTTGGTTTGTAAAAATATTTGATATAATTGTATTTTCTATATTTGTAAATAAAAAAATAAAAAATTACTAAATAATAAAAGAAGTTCTCACAACTATATATTCTTTCATAGAGTCAAAAATAAAGGTTTAGTAAATATAGTTTCTACAGCTATTTTTTTATTGTATGGGTTGTAAGAAGTCAAGATAAAGATTGGTAATTTTTAAAACTGTAACTAACAATTAAAGGCAAAATCACCTCATACACCTCAACCAATCATACCATTTAATTTATATGCTACATGAAACTGTAACACTTTATTCTGTACATCTACATGGATATGGACCATTACTTTTAGTCTGTTTGAAAAATTAGTAATATCTATTTTTGGATTTTCTTTTTTCTAGAGATTAATCTGGGTTCTTTCGTAAATTTGATATTATTTTCAACTATAAAAAAGTTAAAAAATTTATTAAAATTCATTAAAATATAACTAATTATATATGCTTATTTTTAGAAATACATCAAAAAAATATTTATTACTTTTTTTACATTATAATTTATTTTAAATTTTTGGTCATATATGGAAATTTGATGTAATAATTGATATACCATCAAATCATCATTAAATTGAAAATAATATAGATAATTTTCTTATTGAAAAACGGCAATAAAAATATTAATTATCTTTTAATTTTTGATTCTTTTAAAAATAAATTCTTCTTTATTATATTCTGAGAAATTTATTGATTTTGAATTATAAACATAGTAAACTAAAACAGATATATAATATATTATAAATATTTTATAAAATATCTGTAACTTTAAAAAATCATGTTTTGAAATTTTTATGATTAAATATAATTTTATGGTCAATTATTATAAATAAATATAAATATTTCATCGTGTATGTTACTACATAATTCTAAATTAGTAAGATAGATGTAAATATGAATACAATCGCAATTAAAAATAAAAATTGGATTCCATAAACTTTATAAAACAAGGGATTTTCAGGGTCAGATAATTTTCCTGAATGATAAGGCCATTTATTAATAATCGTTTTCGAAAAGTTAAAAAAAAAACAAAAGAGATAGAGAGAGATGGCCGTATGAAGGAATCATATGAACATGGTAAGAGAGACCTAAGAGGAGAGACATAACACAGAAAACTAGAGCTGCTTTCGTCTCTCTCTGCTTTTGCTTCTTGTTGTTGTCTCCACCCCAAAAAAAAAAAAAAATCTTTTTCTTTTTATGTTCCTGAGTTCATGAAAGTTTGATGAAAAGAAGAAGAGATAGGGAGAGAATTGAGAGATAATAATCTAAGAAGAATAGAGAGAGATTCTCTTCTCTCCTTTGAATTTTGTCTCTTCAACTTGACGACTTAACCTCAATGCTAGCCGAGTCACCATTTTTGGCCTCAGCAGGCTCGGAATGGCTCACACCGCCGGTCGTAGAAGAAGACGAAGAAACTCCAGCAGCCACAGTTTCTGAGCCACCACTTGTTGTGGTTTTGGGTTTAACCGAGCTCGAAGAGTGAAGCTCGGTGCGTTGGTCAGGCGAGGAAGACGAGGATGGAGCTAATGTGCCAAGCGATGAGGATCCGAGAGGGTAAGGCGCGACAGGCATGTCAGTGAGAGAAGAAGCGGACGGGCTGTAGCTTAGTGAAGAAGAGCTCATGGAGTGGTCAAATTTGCAGGCAGGCCCAAACTTGCAAATCCCGTGCTGCGCAAAGTGGCTGCATTGCGCTGTGCCCTGCAAATGTTACTATGATTAGCTTTCTCTTTTTTATAAGACGCATTATTGTACAGAAGAAAGAAATTTCATACACGTCATGAAAGATCTTTCTCTTGGTTGTTTACGTAACGCAACAAAAGAATGGAGAAAAAAACAGAGCTTTATTATCAAATCAAGAAACAGAGTTTCTATACGGAACTTATCACTACTAATTCATAGGCAGAAACTCTAGTGTTGAGTCATGAGAATTTCATGACCGTAACTCATTACGTAAAGCTAATATATGAAGATGGTTTAGGGAATGAGCGAGACTTACAGGACGAAGTGGGAGGCCAATATGGCTGAGGGTAACTCCCTTTGGATCGGCTGCTTCAAGAGGATGATGGTATCTGCAAGAGGTTCCGAATTTACAGTCTCCGGTTCTCATAAAGTATTGACACTCAGGTTGTCCAGGTCGCTGAGGAAAAGATTGTTCCTTATTTGAAGACGGACCGGATTGATAAGCATTCGCTGAAGGAGATAACGGCGTAATTCCATAGACAGAGCTTGATCCCATAGACGGTTGAGTCCCAGGGGAAGGTATTGCACTTACAGAAGCCTTAAATAAAATGAAACCAGGCTTTGTTAAGACTTTAAAGAGAAGGAAAAAGTAACAAAACAAAAAGAGAGGGGAGGATTCTTTTGGACATTACCTGGTAAGGATTCCAGCCTGAGTATGGAACCATACCGGGAGGAAGAACCATTTGGCCGTAACCGTAAGGGCTTTGAACATATGAGCCTGGTAAAAGCGGAGGTCTTGCTATAATTACTCCGAACTGCTGCGACGAAGGAACCGATTGTGACTGAAGCGATGGATAAACAGCTGGACCACCAGATAATTGCTGTTGCTGCTGCTGCTGAGATGGAGCTTGTACACCAGGAGGAACGGGATGGTGAAACCGACACGTGGAACCGAATTTACACTGACCGGTTCTCATGTAATAGGAGCAATCTTTCTCACCCTGTATGATCCAATTAGTAAAGAAAAGCTTTGAGAGATCATACATTACAATTTACAATACACAACAACGACAAGACCAACAGAGAGGCTGAACAAACCGGGCGTAATGGAAATCCCATGTAATTTAACGAGACAGGAGTAGTAACAGAATCTCCTCCTCCTCCTTGTCTAGGATGGTGGTACTTGCAAGAAGCACCGAATTTACATGTTCCCGTTCGCATAAAATGCTGCGAAAAGAAAAAGCATTAAAAAAGGTGAGACTCTGGCTACACTAAATCACTACCACAGATGGATCGAAATAGATTACCTGACAAACGGGTTGTCCCATTCTCTCAGGGAACTCTCCAGCTTCTGTTCTGAGACCTCCCAAGACCTAAAAGAAAGAAACTAAGAACATCCAATTACGAGCTTCCAAAGCAAACCAAAATATCCTTAGATTCTGGTGTCAGTGATATCAGATCGTATAGATTAACAATGCATCTGACCAAACTAAAATCACCCCAATTAAAATAATATATAAAACAACAAAAAAAAGGCAGTAACTTTATCAAAAACCCAGAAAGTAAGAAAACAGAGAGATGAGAGAGAGAGAGAGAGAGAGAGAGAGAGATAATTACCGGAGGACGGTTTCGTGGGTGGTTGAACCGACATCTGGAACCGTAGCCGCAAACACCGGTTCGTAAGTAATAAATACAATCGGGCTCATTAGGTCGCTCCGGGTACGATTCACCACCACCGCCTGGCAACCCTAACCGCCACATCGTACCTACAACACGCCGCATTTTAAAAAAACAATCGCAGAATGCAAGAAAAAAGCCATCAATCATTGACGTTGTACCTTCGATACCGGTTTCGGTTCCTGGACCGGTCCATTCAAGTGATGGATCCGACCGAGACACTTCTTCGCCGGCACGACCGTACCGCTCCATTATGTTTATTACCCTCTAACCTCTCTCTCTCTCTCTCTCTCTCTCTCTCTCTGTCTCTCTGTGAAAACGCAGAACCGAGCAATGTTGAGCTCCGATCAAATGGGAGTGTCGGGGAAGGAAGTTTCTTTGTAGGAGAAAGAAACGAAAGGACAAAAAAACCACAGATCGTGGTTAGTTCTGTCTCCACACCACTCTCAGTCGCTTGATCTCTTTGCCTAAAGCTGAAAAAACTCTTTTATTTTCGGTGTTTTTTTTTTGTTAAATTCAATTTTTTTGTTTTCGACTGCGATATTTTGGGGGTTAATTGGTAAGGAAGTAATATTATTATTTGTTTTATTTATTTTTTTGGTTGGAGTTGGGATTTTGGAAGGGGGGGAGAGAGGGGAAGGGCTTTGATCTTTCTTTATGCGTGCTCGCCTTTTTTGTGGGTGTTTTGCCGGTGGTGGTTAATATACGCGCCAAACATAGAATAAATGACTTCTCTCCTTAATTTATTGCTTTTTTTTTCAATGTACTGTATTATACATGATGATTGTGAAACTAAACCTCAAAACAAAACAAGGACTGATCTTGCTTGTTCGAGTTAGGATTAGCCACTTCACATATAATGCCATACTTCGAGTAATTAAGATCTAATAGTCTGTATTCTAGTCGCAGTAGTAAATGACTGACTCCGAAAAAATAATTTTTTTTTATACATTAATTGTCTTTAAATTACATTTTTCTTCTTCAAATTTATATTATATTAAAACTAAATGCAAGCATCAATTATTTGTTTGCTAAGAGCACACTTTTATACAATTTAAAGTCAAAAAATTAAAAAGATAAGTTAAAATAGTTTAAATTAAAATATAATCAAAGTATTCAAATTATTGTTAAATTGATTAGTCTAAAATCGATCACAAGTTCTTTGCCATTACATATAAACAAACAACAAACTTAACCCACAATGTCTTTAATTAATTTAAATTATAACTAAAAATTATTTTATAAAATTTAGTAAATAATAAGAATTATGTTAATAGAAATATTTTGTAACGGTTATATTCTATAGTTTTTCTTTAACGATTGATCTTTGATACAGATTTTGTGGAAATATGAACACATTCTTTTTTGTAAGTATCGTGATTATATTAAAAAATTATATTTATATGTTACACTTTTTAGGTTGTTTAATGTTTTTCTTAATTATTTATATAATTGTGATTTTTTATATCTTCCAACCAATTGCCATACATGTTCTTGACAAATAAAACTGCATAAAAACAAAGATTCAATAAGAACTATTTTATATATATATATATGTATATATATCTAGAGAGAGAGAGAGAAAGAGAGAGATTTGTCATAAAAACTGAAAATATAATAATATTTTATTCTATTCACTTACTTTTAAAATATTTTGTAAGAGATAAAATTATTTTAGGAAAAATCATAATATTTAGTTCCGATTAAAATTATTAGTAAATTTCTAGAATTTATATACATATATATATATATGATATTGTATCATTATCTTATACCATTTCTAGTTGTACTATCTTTTACTGAACATCTGAACACTATATTACAAATATATAAATGTCTAGGACTTTATGGGAGCATTAAAATCGTCAATGAAATTCATAATCACCAAGTCACTAATACTAAGTTCTTAAGATTGATACTAGTAAAATTTTTGTAATATAATGTTAGATTGCTAGTAATGTATAATTGAGATAAGTTATGGATCTAAATTTATATGATTTTTGTATGTAAATATAAAATTGAATATTTTTATAAATTAAGGTATGAATGAATAAAAATGAATTTATATCAATTTTTCAGATAGTGGGATTCTAATTTTGACTTTAATTTATACATTAATGTGTTTATAAACTTTAATAATTAATTCACATTTGTGCAGAGGGAATTTTTATTTTTAATTTGAATATCAAACTATTTAGATTACATTATTATGCATTTTTTAATAGATGTTAGTAATAAAATAATTTTGTTTCTTCGTTATATACAGTGAGTGAAATTTGTTGGTTATAAAATATTTAGTTTAATTTTTTATATTGGTATTAGACCAAACTGAATTGGTCTAGTGATATTTAACGTAGGTAGCTAAGGCTAAACCGTCAATACAATATTCATATTCGATTCCATTTGATTATACGGCTTAAAAAATTTTAAATGTTCTGTATAAATATCCGGAGAGAAGATTTATCATAAGCTACACCTCTTTTTAAGATTATTTTGAGCTCATTCATAAATCTAAAATATCCTATATTACAAAAAAAAATTGAATTAGATTGAAAATATTGTAGTTAAAGATTTTTAAATTTAAAGTAGAATTTAAATAGTTTGAATCGTAAATCTTCTAATAAAATTCAATAATATAATTTAATTAATTTCTATAATTGTTAAAATTTATAGGAAGTATTATTTACTAAAACGGTTTTGAAAAAATTACCCTAAATGAACAAATAACAATTATATGGGACCCCATGATATATTGATATAAATATTTCTGATATATATATATATATATGTGTCTCTTTCATATTCAATATCTAATTATATAAATCTTTTAAAAATAGTAAATAATTGTTTAGAAATTATAATTGGTTAGGAAAACAAAAGTCAAATAAATTAAACTCTGTCGGCTCAAGTTGAAAATATAGCAATAAGACAATTTATTTGTCTAGATCAACTCATGCGTGAGGAAAAAAAAAACATTAACTCATGTCTTATTTATTACTAGTAATTTGTTTATTAATTGATGTAAACATTTTCTTTCCTCAACTAATCTGCTAATAAATTTGAAAGCTTTTTACCAAAAAATAAAAAAATAAAAAATTGAAAGCTTATCTTGTAGGGAAAACTGATTAGTTGCTATTCGCTGCTACTACACGGCTGCAGCATATTAGAGTTTTTTTTTGTGCAGTTGACAACGACATATCTACCTTATACTCTTCATTTTGCTATGGGTTTGATTGGTGAAATTATTATTGATTTAGTTTGAGTTATGAATATAATTTAACAATAAGAAAAATGTTACCATTTAACATATGTTTTGAAGAAACGTATATAAAGAGTATGTGTTAGTCTTCAATCTTACAAAAAACTAGATTTCTTTTTAGAATCGTAAATGCAAAGAAGAAAACTCGTTATGGTTCAATAACCATCATTATGAATTGTTTATCTCTAGAGGGAAAACAATATTTACAGTGTCGAAAAGGACAAAAATAAATTGTTTTATTTGCAGACAAAAATAGATTCCACGTGTCGAGAAGGAGACTACCGAAAGTATTTTCTTGCACGCTCACGCAAAGAGTGTGAATCGCACTCAACACCAAACGTTTAAAAGTCACTTCACACTGCAAAACATATAGTAATACCACTTCTGGTATTTCTACGGAACCGTAACTTTTTTTTGGTAATCGAATCGTAAATTTGATGCTCTGGATGATTTATAGCATATGTCATCGTAGTATAAGTTTTTTTTTTCTCTTTTTGTCAATAGCATAAGTTGGTTTTGTCAAAACGGGCTGAAGTTTGTGGCCTTCTTTCACTTACAAATGTAGTAGCGTGATTGTAGATTTACAAAAAAAATTTACGTGGTAAAGTCATAAACAGAATGAAGTTTAGCTGTTGGCTATGTCGACTTATAAGTTGTCAAGTTGATGTACAAATATAAATTTGTTGGCAGATTACTTTAACACTAGTTTATAAAGAAGGTATATTTATCACAAAATGATCAAATACATTTAAAGATTTATGTGTGGTAACTATATATAATTATTAACTATTGCCAAATAATTTGATAACTGGATAATTTCGTAAAACTGTGTGTTTTAAATAGTTTTATGTATAAAAACATGGTTCCAATTCGAATGCAACTGATCCGAAATGACAGATTTGAATCGGATTTGGTGTGTACCATTTTATTCAATAATCTTTAAATTTAATATTCATTTGGATTAGATTAGTTTCAGATCTTACCCAATATCAAATTAAATATCTGTAACAATTATAAAATATTATACATCAGTTAATTAGTGAGAATCGAATACAGTTATGCAATAATAGAATGTGTAATAATAGAAATGTTATTCTACCAATAGAACCGGTATTAATTTTTGTTTTATTTTGTGGTCAAATGATGGATTTAGTATAACTTATAACATGGTTTTGTGAGAAGTAGAGAAATATAAAAGCTCTTTTTATTGAATAATTAAAAATAGAATTCGAAGGTTTTGACTTGGAGAGGTATTGGCCACATGTGAGCAGCTTTTGGAGATTGTGTTATTCCCCGAAAGATCTTTTGGACCATAACATTCGTATCCTCATCTACCAAATGTCGGCGAGGGTCATTTTTTATATGTTTATTTCTAATACTTCTTATTTTTTTTTTTTCCTACAAAAACCCTGAAATGTGAGCTCGGACCATGACATCTTTATTTTATACGATGAATAATAGTCACAAAAACACGACAGTAGAAAACGAACGATAAAATGTAATTGAATAATTTTTAATGATCAATCTATTTGACTAGTTCGTTCGTAAATCTTTACTTAATTTCACTAGATTTGAATTTTTGATGATGGATTGTGAAGCGACGACAAGAAAGAGATTGATAATCATCACGTAGCAATAAATATGATCAAATCTAAGAAAATCATAGATGTGAATAACTTGAAACTTTCGTATTATTGTGTCTCCTCTTGTCCCTTGGAAGTAGAACAAACACTTGAACCCATGAGCTCTGTTATATACTATTCCTGCCAAGAACTTGACCAGATCATCACTAATTATGATCTAAGAGGCTAAAAACAGAATCAATAAAGTTTCAACCAAAATACAAATTTCAGATGCATGAAGCTATTAGTACTAAAATCACAAACAACTCCAGTCTCGGATTTAACCAAATAAAGCCGGGTAAAAGAAGAAAGCTCATGACCCTAATCTTAAATAAACCATCGGACTAAACGATCCATTTCATCATAAATATACCGGTGATTGAGTTTGTCCTGCTAAAGACCCAGCTAAACCATCTTTATCAAAATATGTGACCAGTAATGTATAGCAAAAAAGGGACACTAAAGCTTCAACTTCTTATTGGGTCTCTTCAACTTGGCATCTTCATCGACCATGATCTGTTGCTTTCAAAAAAGTTCACCACACGCAGATATGAGTGACGGAATCCAGAAAGTAACGTAAAAAGACTTTATAAAAATTGTGTGGGAAAACGAAAAGCAAGTAGAAAGATGAGATAAGGGAAAAGGGTGTGAATGGGATAACCTTATGCTTTTTGTTTTTTTTCTTCTTTTTCTCATCTCTTTTCTTCTTTGCGTTTTTCTTCTTTTTCTTTTTGCTAAGCTTAGTGTTCTCTATCTTATCGTCATCAGAAGATATCTAAACATGACGACGAATGCGTAAGAACTGGTCAGTAGAACATATTCTTAGAAATTTATTCCCTACCCAGATAGAATGAAAGATAGCAGAGAGAATTAGACACCTCGACGTCTTCAAAGGAGGCAACGTGTTGGATCCTTCGTCCTGAACTCGAAGCCCCACCTGAGACCAGTAGAGTATCATTAAAGATTATTCCTTCACATTCAACACTTACCAGAGCTTTAGGAAAAACCACTCTACCATATATCTTCCCCAATAACATAACCCATGTGATTTTTTATTTTTTTTGTTTACATTATTCTAAAGTTTGAAGAGAGCTAACCTTAGTACGCAGTTATAATGTTTTAGTGTGCAACTACATTCAGGCAAAGAGTCATTATGCATTTTCATCTAACGAATGCTAAGTATGTTTTCCAAACTCTTTCAAAGCTAGTTTACAACCAAGGAAATCCCATGGAATGCATCAACGCACAATCTTTATTTTCAACGATGTCGTGAAGTCTCAATACCACATACATCCCACAATATCATGACCTTTGAAACAATTTTAAGCGAACTTCTGGCCAAACTTATAAGCCCTCCTGCTTGATGCCACTCACATAACTTCTACTAGATAATTCCACTTTTCATAGTTTCTCACCACTGAAGGTGAGAGTTGGGCTTGGCACCAATTTTCTTAACTAGAACTGAGCTACAATTTCGGAAGAACTTGTTCCTAACACTCAACGCTAGTGTCCAACCAAAATACTAGAAAATCAAGGAAACCTAATAAGAAGCAGAAGTGAGAAGTGACTCTCCTTTTATTTAACCCTCTCTGGATCAATTACAGAAGAGAAAAAAACTAAAGCAAATAACCGAAAATAGAACCAGGGCTGAATTCTAGAACACCCGAAACTTGTATAAGCTCAAACCAAGATCCTACACCAATTTAGAGTGACTAAACTCATTCCTCTAGCTCCCCTTCAAACCTTAAGGTCTCAACTAACCCGTATAATCTGTTGTTGAGCAGGCAAAGCTAAACTCAACAAAAACACATTAAAAATACATCAAACCTCAGCTCTCAGCTAATGCCGAGCTATCAACCGTGACTATAATCAACTAGCAAAACTCTTTTATGGTAATTAAATGGTCATCTACTACACTGAAAAGAAAGTCTTATCATCACAGGACGATGCCATTGCCATCTTCCTCAAATGCTATAAGCCCTCACTTAACAAAAGCTAATCCCTTTTCGTTCCAATTCCAAATCATTAAGTTTCAGTCATACACTATCAAAAGAGTCAGTTCTAAATGTAGTACTCACTAGAAATAACGGTGTCTCGGGCGTTTTTGACGGCCAATTCGATAAGATCAGGATCAATGGAAGACAAGCCATCAGGCTCTTGCAGCTTCCTCTCTAGAAACTTGGCTAAAGCTGCCGCTTTGTTCGTCTTCAAGGGTCCACCTGGATGAGCTAATCTGTATAAGCATAAGACATAGGAAGATTAAAAGAGTTTCAAATCGAGAAATCGAGAAGAAAGGAAAATCCCTAAGAGAGTGAAAAAGAACCTTGGCGGCTGAGAGCGAGAAGAGGACGGAAGAGAAGTAAGCGGCGCGAATTTGCTTCCTCTGAGAGCTTTCTTCTCATCTTCCGTCAGCTCGTCGATGCCTCCTCCTCCCATTCCAATTTGTTCCGACGGCAAAATTACTTTCCCTCCTCCGTTCACCGCCGTCTTATAATTATTTGAAAAACCAAAATCATCACCGGGTTATATAACCGATTGAACCGGTTTGAACCAATTGAATACAAAAATAAAACATTAATTATTATAGCTAAAACGGCGGCGTTTCTGAGTGGAAGGAAACGC
>ASZH01045152.1:0-11476 GCA_000411075.1 Sisymbrium irio | reverse complement strand
ATGATCTGTCAAGGGCAAATGCCGAGCCGGTCCATGTTTTTTTCTGAGGAATCAAGATTTTGTGAAGTTTATCGGAAGTTTATACGAAAAATAGTTTTTCCTATACTTTTTCATCTCTTAAACTATTTTTCTAAATATCACTTTTTTTGCATCTTATTGATAAAAAATAGCGCTTTTTTACCAAAAATATTCAAATATAAAAACTTTTCCGATAGTTAAATATTTAAGCCATTTTTCCGGATATATGGGGTTTGACCCCAACATTTAGCCCCCCAGCTTGTCAATCTCGAGTATATATTGACGAGGTAGATCAGAGATATGGCACAGGATTAAGGAGCTAAGATGTTTGATTCCGCGAGGTGAAGTCTTTAGGCTTGCTTAGTGTCATAGTTACCATGATGATAAAGATCGGTTTAGAATACGCTTATGATATTGCATTGTTAAAAACATTTACTATGAAAAACCCGATGGGAAAAAATTCTTAGTAGAGGAAAAGAGTACTATGCGTATTAGAATTTTTTGAAAAACTGTTTGAGATCAGTTTCTCGTATAAACGTTTCCAAAAAACTGTTCACGTTAAGTTTTTCGAAATTTTAATTCCTAAATGACGATTTCGAAAGTTTTATTCCTAAAGGACGATTCAAGATTCCACGTTATCGGTTACGATTTCATATGGAACCTGTGTCTAAATATGATGTTTTTCCATATGAAATGTTCGACTTGCGCGTCTTTTATGGTAGCATAGGTGTCTACCTCGATCCATTTGGAGAAGTAATCAGTCAGGACGAACAAGTACTGCTTCTGCTTAGACTTATGCAATGGCTTGACGATATCTGTTGACCAACACATGAATGGATATGGTACATATATCAATGATATAATTTCGGTCAGTTAGCGGATTGTCGGGCCATGGCATTCACATTTTTCACATTTCTTTGAGAATTTCTCGCAATCTCTTGTCATTGTTCGCCAGAAATATCAGTGCCTTTTGATTTTGATGGCGAGTGCCCTTCTTCTCGAGTAGTTTCCACATGACCCGAGATAAACTTCCTGCATGATTCGTCGGGATTGTTCTCCTTCGGTGCAGTTCATTAGGGGGCTGGAGTGTCTCCAACTGAGGAGATTTCCAACTAGGAGGACAAAGCGTCTAGCTTGTGCTCTTATTTTTTGTGCTGTCAATTTTTTGGTTGGGAGTTCTCCGTCTACGATGTAAAGTCAAATTTTTTCCATCAATCCTTTGTCGCAACCATATTTCCCCTCTTCGGGTTGTTGGTCACTGTAATGGTCGAAGCTGTATCCAACTCGTCTTCGTCCATTAGATCTGTTAGGGTCTCCCTTTCTAAGTCGTAGACTAAGAGCGAGATTATGTCGGGTGGTCTATGAATTTCACCAGGATAATCCTGCTTTCCCCGGGAGCTGATGTTGAGGCTAATGATGCCAATGCACCGACTGGTGCATTTTTGACCCGAGGGATTCTTGTCAATTCGAACTGTTTGAGTTATTTTGTAAGATCATGGACTACTTTTAGGTAAGCATTCATCATTTCGTCTCTTGTTTCGTATTCTCTGTTGAAATGACTTACAACCAGCTGGGAGTCACAGAAGTGTGGGTGTTCTCTACCTTACTTCCAGTCGCATAGCATCAGAGTTCAGAGACCTTCGATCATGCAAAAGGACACGATCAGCCGAACAGTTTTGCGACCAAAAATTCAACAATTCAGTCACAAGTCTTGGTCTTTGGTCTTAGTTAAGTCTATTATATTTATTAGGTTCAAGTTTCTCGCATTTGACTAAACCTTTTTTGTGCCTTGCCTATTATATAAAGGCCATTTGATCAATGACATAAAATAAGATTTGAGTGATTATTTTTGGAACCTTGTGTGGGAACCGGAATTCGTACAACATATTTTAGGAAAGTAATTTGATAATTGGGTCTTGAAAGTCCTGGATTCAGAAAATTAAATAAAAATATGAAACTAATAACGAAAAGATGGATCTTACTATCAATAAGTTTTCTCGTTCAAAAGACGAAATAAGCAATAAAGGAAAAGTCGTAAATTGTATAAATCCTAAGAACGAAAAGGATGCGAAAAAATTTCTATATCCTCGAAATCATTACATTGATAACTATTTATGTGGACCACTTTAAGACTAAACTAGCCAATTTCCCGATGTGGGAGTGTATGTCTTCACTTTTCCACTGACTTTAATTAATCTTCAAGAATCATCGAGAAACTTCTGTCTGGCTCAGCATTGAGTTTCTGGCTTAACGATTTCTTCGGTTTGATTTTCCGATTTATTTAAGTTAACGTTTTATCGTTTTCGATAGATAAAAACGCTATGATGTTTTCCGAAAAACAACGCGAAGTTTCACGAAACATCAGGAAGTTTCCGAAAACATTAACAAAACTCGGAATAACTTCAGGAAAAGACAAAATGATAGTCCGGCTCGGCAAACATCTTGTGGGAAGATGATGCCCAGCGGGTCACGGGTGATCGTGTCACAGAAGAAAGGTGATCCTCCTATGATTGTGTTTACAATTTCTTCGGAGGATTTTTTCAGGGATATCGGGAAAGTTTACTTTCCGGATTTAATCCAACCCACAGAAGATTTAAGAATAGGTTCGGCTCCACCGAGCGGATGATTCTTCGTCGTTCGCTTTGGCATCTTTTGTTTTTCAGAGTAAGAAGGCTTTTGAGTCCCCTCCTTCTAACGCCAAATTGTGAGAATGAGAATGCACATAATCTATTTTTGGTAAGTAAAACGATAATCAGGTCTCAAAATTTCTAAAATGAGAAACTAAATAAAAAGATGAAAAGAATATCGAAAAGATGGATTATCTTATCTCGATGAATTTTTCTGTACAAAGGAAAAGACAAGCAAAAAACAAAAGTCGTAAATTGCATAAAAATCCCTAAGTGCAAAAAGTGTCAGAATTATTTGTACATATGCCCGAAAGCTTTACATCGATAAATTTTATATGGAAAACTTTAAACTTAAACTAACCAAATTCCCGAGGTGGGAGTCTGTGTCCTCGCTTTTTCCACCGACTTCAAGGAATCTTCGAGAATCTTTGAGAAACTTTCGTCCGGCTCGGCACTGACTTTTGGTTTAACAATTTCTTCGGTTTGACATTCGGATTCGATTTAAGTTAACGTTTTACCGTTTTCGATAGATAAAAATGCTACAATGTTTTCCAAACAACAAAGCGAAGTTTCACGAAACATCAGGAATTTTATGAAAACATTGCAAAAACTCAGAATAACTCCAGAAAAAGGTGGAATGACCATCCGGCTCGGCAAAGCTTTTGCTTAAGAAAAGATGTCGAGCCGGGCACGGACGATCGGCAAAATGGTCTAGACAACGATCAAGAACACCGTTCGGCTCGGACTGTTTTGGAAGAGAAATTATTCCGAGCCAGCCGTCCCTTCTTGTCCTCACCATATGGCTCGGTGGAGCAAAGCGTGTTTGCCAACTGACGGCTATGTCCGGCTCAGTCGTTTCGGAAAAGAATATCTTGCCAAGCCGGTCGGGTCTCTCGGTTGCCACCATCCGGCTCGGCCAAACCTGGAGAGGAAGATATCAACCGGCTCGGTATGATTCTACCAAGTTCAAATGCCAAGTCGATCCATGTTTTTCCGAGAAATCGTAATTTTGATCGGTTTATCTGAAGTTTATAAGAATTAAAGTAACGATTTTTCAAATCCAAATTAAAATTTTAATTCCATAAATTGATTTTTACTGTAAAATAGATTATTGTAGATCTTTAAGATAAAATACAACAATAGATAAGAATAAACATCAATTGGGGGCCTTGGGGAAAGAAGAAGATGCGGTGGTTTTAATTTGTGGAGAATGAATGTTGTTTTAATGGAGAAAGAAGAGGGAGAAGGGAGAGATGCAAATATTTTTTTCCCAGTTTTTTTTTAAATGACCCTGTTTGGAATGGATCCGGATCCGGCGAGATCCGCTCCACGTAGTTGAAATTTGGATTTTTTAATTACTTAATGAAGTAAAAAAATTGGTATTATATATGAAGAGGGACATGAAATTTAATGAAGAATATAAAAGATTTTTATCCATTTGTATCTCACCCATATGGGTAAAATAACACATCTAAAAAATAAAATAGAGCCACCACAATCACCCTGATTATCATAATGTAGATAAATTAATTGTAACTTATCACAAGTTTTACATCTTATCCTATTTCTTGTATTCGTTCTAAATGGGAAAAATCAGTGTGGATGGCTTACATGTTTAAATAAATCATTAATTAGAGCATGTTGGTGTCACTTCTAATTTATGAGAAATCAGTGCAATAACGTCTACAAGCATACAAAGGAAATAATTGGCATGCTGAACTTTGGCATATAAAGTAAGTTTGTTGATGCGAATCGGGTGTCTTTTTCTCATTAGGAGATTAGCGCATGCATTGTGAATTATAAAATCACATTGTATACATCTGTAACACCCTTCAAAATTAAAGAAAGGGTGCACGCATCACAATGTTTAACATCCTAGTGAAACCGTCAGATCATGTTGATGGCTAACAATGTTTGATTAGGTTTTGGTCTATCATTTGGAATGACTCACATTCTTCATCTTCTTCTTCTTTGGGTTTCCCTTCAAGTTCTGTCCAATACCAAACGTCACGACGTACTGCACAATTTGAATTAACAGATAAGATAAAATCAAGCAAGAGTATGCTCCACACGCTGCCTTAACATGCTTATAGCATACCCCACAAATCCACTTACCCGGCCCAAGAGAATATACATGAGAGATGTGTTGGTCATGTCGATTGATGTATGTAAGACTTGGTAATAAGATGCATTCTCTGTGGACTATGAAACACCATTGATGACAAATAAACAGGTAGTTTAAAGTGAACAGCCCACATGCAATACAGGTGACGGAGAGCTTCATTGATACATGGTAGAGTTCATGTGTGTGAGAATTAGATTCATTACATATCAATAGGTTCGTTCATTTGATACATATAAGAAAATCACATTGTCAACACTGATACAACAGTTCCCAATTTCTTTTACATAGAGAGCATTGTAAAATATTATGGTTTGTGAGCTTGAGAGGATGTTAATGACGAGAAGGAATGTCGGAGTTGATTCATTTCTCGTGGACATAAAAATTGCAGATATCACACTTGTAGCCATGCTTGTTGTCATAGCCATCTTCATAATATGTTTTGCATTTTAATGAGATTCTTGTAGATTTTAGAGGAGTATTGTGTTCAAAGCATTGTACTAAATCCATTTCCAGTTTATTTAGAAAAAAAAGTTTCAACTTCTTTTCTCTCTTTGTTTTCTTTCACATAAGTTTTGTTATAAAATAAAAAAAATAGAAGAAATGAATTAATTATTCTTTTTTAGTAGCTAGTAGATATCTATATATAGTTGAGTTTTACTGAACTGGAACACTAAATTACCAAATTTGATAATCAGAAGTAACAGATAACTTAAGTATAAAGAGAATTGAGTAATTTCCCTCTTATATAAAGAGAATCAAATCCTTTTCTTATTAAATGACTCCATAGTTACAGAGATTATATTTTCATATAGATCAATATTTTTCCTCTAAAGGGAAGAAGACTGTGAGTTCCAAATGGGTCTTTACCATCAAGTATAAGAGCAATGGTGAAATTGAAAGGTACAAATTTAGATTGGTGGCAAGAGGCTTTACTCAAACCTATGGAGAGGACTATAGAGATACTTTTGATCCTGTTGCTAAAATTCATACAGTCCGAGTGGTACTATCTATTGCTACAAACTTAGAATGGAAGTTATGGCAAATGGATGTGAAGAATGATTTCCTTCAGAGGGAGCTTGAAGAGGAGGTATATATGACACCACCACCAGGCCTAAAGGATGTGGTCCAACAGGGAAAAGTCTTAAGATTGAGAAATGATATCTATAGATTGAAACAATCTCGTAGAGCTTGGTACAAGAAGCTAAGTATTACTCTCCTTGACTGTGGCTTCAGAAGATCAGAAGCTGATCACACTCTGTTTACCATGCAAAGCCAAGAAGGTATTGTGGTCATTCTCATTTATGTAGATGATATAATAATCTCTGAGAAGACAAGGTAGGTATTAGGGATACTAAAGCCTATTTAAAATCAGTTTTTGGTATCAAAGATTTTCGAGAGCTAAAGTACTTCATTGGAATTGAAGTATGTAGATCAAAGGAAGGTCTCTTCTTATCTCAAAGGAAGTACACTATTGACCTTTTGACTAAAGCAGGAAAATTAGATGCAACACCGTCTATGACTCCTTTAGAGGATGCATGCAAGACTCCTTTAGAGGATGACTGAAGACCAACCATTTGAAGACGTTATGCTCTACCACAGATTGGTGGGTAAGCTGATTTATTTGACTCTTATTAGACCTGACTTGTGTTTTTCTGTGAATCAGATCAGTCAGCATATGCAAGAGCCAAAGATGTCACACTGGAGTATAATTGAAAGGATCCTAAGATACTTAAAAGGAACTCCAGACCAAGGTATTTGGATGGGATGCAATCACAAAACATAATTGGTGGGAATATTGTGATTCTGATTGGGCTGGAGATATACAAGAAAGAAATTCAACCACCGGATATTGTACTTTTGTGGGAGGCAATCTAGTCACTTGGAAGAGCAAGAAGCAGAAGATTGTGTTATGTTCTAGTGATGAGGCCAAATACCGAGATATGAAAAGGCGCACTACTGAATTAATGTGGCTGAAGATATTGCTAACGGATTTGGGCACATAGATCACCACTCCTATCACCATGCATTGTGATAATCAAGCAGACATTCACATAGCCTCCAACTCAGTTTTCCATGAACGGACCAAACACATTGAAGTGGACTGCCATAAGGTGAGGGAGCAAATGCAGTTGGGAGTGATTCTACCTTGCTACACCAAGAGCTCAGAACAGTTATCAGATGTCTTCACTAAAGCGGCAAGTATCAAGACTTGTGAGTTCATCCATGAGAAGCTCGGCCTTATGTTCATCAAGTAGCCAAGCAATTAAAACCCTATGCTGTAAACTTCACACTCTTTTCCCCTTATACAAAGCTTTTTCCCATGGAGTTTTTCTTGCTAAGGTTTTTAATGATGTGAGGTTTCATGGCTCCAGCCTTAACCATCAAGCTCCTTGTGGTTAAGTTTGAGGGGGAGTATTGAAATGTGTGACACAAGCAATAGATCACTTGAGATGCAAGCAACGTCTATCCTTGCTCTACACGCCTTGTCACACGTTCAAGAAGGAGAGAATTCAATTTGTCTTATGAAGCAAACATTGAGCGTACATGTGACTTAGAAACACAGCTGGACAAGTCAACATTCTCATATAACCGTTGGAATGAGAAGAAGCAGAAGTCACGAGTTTGGCTTAAGCCTTCCCAAACGTTAGGTGATGTCATTTTCAAGCTAAGGACCACTCCTCTCTTCCTTGATCCAAGACCACAAATGTCCATATAATTCCTTTTGTTGTTTTATCCTTTCCTTCCCTATAAATGTATATTGACTCACATTTATCTCATCTTTTTCTTATTAGCCTTTAAAGGCTCATAAACTCTCATATAAATTATATAAACTCTAAATTTTACTTTTAAATATTTTCAATGAGATGGTGAGAAAGATTTATGAACTGAAAGATGAAATTAAAAGACAAGGGTATAAGACTGACACTAGTTGGGTAGGACAAGACGTAGATGAGCAGATGAAGATCGAGTCGCTTAAGTTCCATAGTGAACTTTTAGCCGTTGCGTTTTCTCTCATCAGTACACCAGAAGGGTCTCCGATCGTTGTGATGAAGAACTTGAGAGCCTCCAAGGATTGTCACGCTGCGATAGTACCAAAATCCAAGATTGCCAAGAGAGAGATAACTATTACTCGTGTGCAAGCTTACTAAAGATACTGTGAACAAGCACGAGGAACATATATGGAAACAACGGGAAGAGATTCCTTCACAAATTAGGTAATTAAATGGTTTCCACATACCTTATATTCATTGACATCTTGTAATTAATTATTTGTGTGTCTTGCGCTGTGGCTTATAATATTTTTGAAAGTGCATATTTGGTGGTTAGTTCTCTATGTTCTAAAGCATAACATGTATGTATGAGCATAATATTAAAGACACATCTAATTTTTAACGAGGTTCAGTTTCCCAACATCCTGGAGACCTAATCCAGAACAAATCCACTATAGAACAAGGGCACAATACAATTGCAAACAAGTACATCTAGCATCTCTATAGATATACAAACTCTTTTCTATACAATGGATTCTAAAGTCTAACTCTCTCTCGAGTCTAGACTTCTAATTGGAGTCTTCGCTAACCACTATCTTCTCTTGTGGTAAAGCTCTTCCCATTAGCACCTTAGGCAGATCTCGTTCTCTTGATCTCCTCCGGTGTGACGACACCACACACACAAGTGTGCATCTCCAGTAGATCTTAAGTGCGTAAGTCTTTTTTATTAACACCCTTAAGTATTTATATGCACGTCCTTGAATCCTAATGACCCTCCAAGTTATGTGAGCATCAAGGCCCGTCAGCTTCATGGCCTGCCGTAAATCCTGTCAGCTCAGCAAATCGCTCAAGATTTATTTTTTTGATGATTGTGTCTTCTGCTGCCTGAACTTGCAGCAAGATTATCCAGCTCAGCAAATCTTTTTGATATATGCCTACTGATTCAACTCCTGCATGTATGGTCCACCTCGGAAACACCGTAGATGTGATAGTTACAACTTCACATCAACTTCTCTGCCTCCTAGTCTAACGCTTGTTGCTTTGTCTGATTCTGAATGTTTTTACACTTCCAATCAGACACACTTCATCCGGGTCATCGTGGTGCTTCGTCTGGTTCAACCAGACATACCTCACCAGGGTCACTGTGATGCTTCGTCTAGCTCAACTAGACATACCTCATCAGGGTCACTGTGATGTGTAGTCTGGCTCAACCAGCTCAACCTCATCTAGGTCACTGTTTATCAGATTATCAACTTCTGACGTGAGTCCTGTTTCATCAGGTTTTAGCTCAGATACCTCGTATCAGTATCTTCAACAAATATTGTTTCAGTTCTATCCAATGTCTCTGTATGTACTGTCATAAGGTCTATGTATCTCTCTTGGTCTCCACTTTCACGTACCTAATGTTGTTCTTGATTCTCTGCTTCATCTGTGTTACCACAGCTGTTCGGTTATCTGTTTTATCACATTCTGAAATCAATCAGGAATAAATTTTCAATCTCCCTTTTAATAGAACTCAAGCACATGCTCTACTGCTTCTGGACTATCGTCTGAAGGTCATCTTCATTCTCGCCCTTTTTGGCTTAGTTTGATACTCAAGAATTTCTTACTCTTGAACAATTTCAGGAGATTCAAAAGATCTTGGTAGTGCATGGACATCTCGTAAGATCCACGAAGGTTCCAGCAGAACATACTGATTTCAATGCTGATCTCAAACCATCCTGTAATCCATGATTTCAAACCTTAACTCTCCATATCAAACCAGAAAACTCCCCCCTTGAGTTAAGCTCTTTATGTAACAGCAAAATTTCAGAAGCAGACAATTCACGGATTAGCATCAAACCTCTAACTGATATATTTTGTTCGTCGCTCCCCCATATCTTGTGCTTGCCCGATACGAACTGACAGCTTTATGAAATAGAAAGCTTGCATAACAGAACTCAGACCTTAATGCTTACTTTTCTCCCCCTGTTTGAGTGCACAACTACGGTAAAAAAAATCCCATGATGTTGAATTTGTTGACATTGTAACCAAAACTCCCCCTGCTTGGAATTTGACACCTGCTACTTCAGCTGATAATATTATAGTCGAAATCAGTCAGATCTCACAGATGATTTCCATGTTTATCTAAGCAGCGCCTCTTTGTACCTGCACTTCTCGTAACTACAGGAAATTGTAGACTTCTGAATACCCAAAACTGAAACCTTCCAGAAGCAAATTTTCATCGTTAATCTCCTAGTAAGCAAGTATCTCTCCATAAAACTTAAACACAGTCAATCCCTTGCATACCAGATGCAAAGACCTCGGTTTCAACTCAATCTCACTCACCATGTCTGACCAAGGCCCCTTTAGTTTCTCCATTTTATATCTCCATCCAACTGCTCCATCTGAATGGTTCATTTGGATGGTCCATCTAGATGTTGTTCGTTTCATTTTTGTTAATTCATATGACTAAATCATCTGGATGGACATTTTGTTTGTATGACAGTTTGGTTGTAAATCCATCTCCATCTAAATAAGACAAATGTCTAAAATACTCATACTTTTATTTAATCACATTTTTATTATTAAATATAACCATATTAATTCGATTATTAATCGAAAATATATTCAAAAGTAAAAAAGTTCAATTTTTTTTTAAAAAAATTAAAATTTATTCTAATGACATAAAATTAAAATAAAATGAAAAAATTATAATTAAAATCCAAAATAAATAATTTTGCGGTTTTTTTGCACGAAATCTCGATTTTACGGAAAATTTTGATATAAAGGTTTTTACTATAAAACATGACAGTGTGGTTTTAGACGAAAATATTAATTTTGAAATCTTAACAGAAAAACTTAATTTTACTATTTTTGCAGGAATATTTGATATTACTGTTTTGACAGAAAAGAATTCATATTGAGGTTTTAACGGAAAATTTTGATATTACGATTTTTGCTATAAAACATGATAACACGGTTTCGGCGGAAAACTTGATTTTGTGGTTTTAACGGAAAAACTTAATTTTTAGATTTTGGTGGAAAATTTTGATTTTGCGGTTTCGGCGGAAAAACTTGATTTGGCGGTTGGCGGGAAACTATAATTTTGAGATATAGACAGAAAAAATCGATTTTGCGATTTTTGCAGAAAAACTCGATTTTGCTGTTTCAGCGGGAAAACTTGATTTTGCGGTTTTGGCGGAAAAACTTGATTTTGCGGTTTTGGCGGAAAAACTTGATTTTGCGGTTTTGCCCGGAAAACTCGATTTTGCGGTTTTGATCGATTTTGCGGTTTTGGCAGAAAAACTCGATTTTAGGGTTTTGACGGAAAAACTCGATATTGAGGTTTTGACGGGAAAACTCGATTTTGCGGTTTTGGCGGGAATTGATTAATGGCTGCCTAGGAATGGACTTTTGCTCGGTGAGAATTGGATAGTTGATTGTGGAGTGAAGGGTCGCACAGTGGTTGCAGAAGGCCACTGATATTCCCGGATCTTCTTCTTGTTCGGATATGACGCACCGAAGCCAAGAAAGAAGAGGTTGATCTAGTTGGCTAAACCCACCAAGTAAATCGGAAAGTGTTCAATCAAGAACAAGAGAGTTTTCTCTCAAAAGACTTAGCTGAAAAATTTGTTGTTATTGATCTCTAAAGAGTTTGCGAATACAAATAGAAAGAAACAAAAGAACTTAATGAGTTTTGTGGAAAAACATGTTTAGGAAATCTAAAAGAAGAC
>ASZH01045151.1:0-11427 GCA_000411075.1 Sisymbrium irio | reverse complement strand
GAGCCGTTTTGTGGTCCCTTTTACTAGCGAGCACCAAGTATCAGCAGCTTCTGCGGCTTCATTTGACGGATGTTCAACACCAACCTCCGACTGAGCTTGGGAAGGACTGGGTATAGAAACTTTTGGAGCAGTGACCTCGTCAGTCACTACTGGTTTCGTAGTTGGTTCTGGATCAGCCGAAGTAGAAGCGATCACAGGAGCAACATAATTTCCAGATTCAGAAACTGGATCTGAAATTTCAGAGACCATGGCCGGAACCTCGATAACAGAGCGGGCCACATCACCACCAGAAGCAGCGACAGAACCGGTCTGAGTAACAGGGGGCGGAGGGATCGACGGTGGAGATTTGGAATTAGGCGATTGCGATGGACTGGTGGTTGACGCCTTCGAAGACTTCTTCGACGGAGGAGGTTTCTTTGGAGATTTTCTCTTCCCCATGAGGGGAGGGCCTGAATAAGAGGGAGGAAAAAAGGGATCCAACGTCTGAGGAGACGCCGGCGCACGGCCGCGAACGATGACACTGTGTCCGAAGTCGCACTTTTCTTCGAAGACTTTTTGTAAACTTATATTTTGTAAGTGTTTACGGGGATAGTTTTCAAGATCGTATGCTGATCTTTGCTTTCTATTTTTCTCTGTTAGAGGTTGGCAGACACGACCAGCCACACCTTCATCCATGTGTGAACATTTTCATATCTATCATGGCTTTAGAGGATGCGGCAGATACCTTCGTAAGACCCATAAACTTCTGTACTCAAAGGCATATCGTTTGAGTCTTGAAAATCTTATATGCTACATTTGCCAGTTTAGTTTTATATTAAAATATATAGAAAAGGAAGAGCTACAAGTAAAGAGTGAAAAAATGGTAGTGGATGCAGCGAAACCAGATATCAAAATGATGATGGATCGATGTAAATTAATACAAGTTTATGGAGTTGTTGAAGGTGAACAGGTGTTGAATAAATAAAGTTACAATAGATAGAAGGTCCAAAGATAGACTTGGGAGAGAACAAAATTATAGATATTCTTCTGTTTAGATGGCCAAAAAGAGAGAAGAGGAAGAGTGAATGAGAACTGAGAGTTTAAAAAATGTACAATAATGACTAATACTTAACAATGAGACTCTACGTCTACCAAGTTTTTTTATGGTGACATCATACAATGTTTACAACTTCTAAATTTTCTTGTTTTAATATAATGATATCACTTAATCTCCACTACAGTTCTAAATTTTGATCATCTACAAAGATTTTAAACGAAATATTATTGCCAGACTTCGTCAATATGACAACACAAGCCATTATATTAGTTATCATACTAATCATGCTGGCTGTAAATTTTATAGAATATTGTATGATGACATAGTTGCTACTAAACTATACTAACATGTTAGATATTTGAAAGTGAATCGTAAAAGAAAAAAAAAAGATAAACCAATAGCATTGCTTGCAATAGTATAGTTCCAAAAAGTCTCAACAAATTATTTGTACTGAAATCAAATATACCTTCAATTCATTAAATAATAACCATTATCATTATACAAATTTTCTTTGAATAAAAACACAAAGAAACCTATATTGAACACCCGGGTGTTGCCCGGGCTTATCCACTAGTCACTTAGATAATTCCAGAGCTTGAGGGACAAGTTTCCTTAGAAAAAGAAGTTTCTAAGGAAATAAAAAAAAGGAAAATTGGTTTTGTAAATATGGGATTGATTTGTATATCTAATAGGTTTAGGATGTTGCCTAGGTCTATATAAGAAGTTCTATGTAGAGAGATGTTATATAAGACTTCAAGAGAGATGTAGTTTTTGTGATGAGTTGTCTAAATCAATTAAAAAGTGCAGTTCATTAAAGTTTTTGATTTCTTGTGTAATCAATTTGAATGGAGAAGTAAAGATTCAGGCTTGCGTGATCACAACAACATTGTTTGGTTTTGTTAAAGTTTAAGAAACCATGAGTATCATACCAAGAGCCGAAGCAAGAGTGCCATTTTGTTTCTCCTCTGATTTCATCGGCTCATGAGCATCGTCATGTGTTAGTGAGAGATCTCTGAACAATATATATAAGCACCAAGAAGACAACTTTCAGAGAAGTTCTTTGGAAAAAGCATAATGTGATTAGAGAAGATTCAGTTTTACTACTCATTGATCTGTTTTGTGGTCAGTTTCTTCCACTTTCTCTGCTTCTTGTACCTTTAATGCCTCTGTCTCCATGATTGTTGAATCTCCAAGAAAAGAACAATAACATTTTTCTTTCAAATTCCAAAACTTCCCCTAAGGATTTTCCCAAGAAAATCAAGAAGAGGAGAAAATGGGGAAGCTTTGAAGAGAACAAGGTGAGGATTTAAAGATGGTTGCCTTTGTTCACGTGAGACTCATGTGATTTGTTAAGAAGAACGCAAAAATTAGAGCTCTGATCTTATGCCACAAGAAACCCCTAAATAGGTATGAACTTTAATTTTGTGGAACTTTTGGGTGTGAAAAATCCATCTATCTTATTAGTTGAGGATAACATTTTAGAAATAATATTTACTCTACGTGTTATTTACGAATGTTACCACTATAGTAATCTCTTTAGATTTTTATTAAAGGTACTTTTGAGATTAATTAATTATAACCCGCGCACAAGATTCTAATTTATTTTGGATTTTTAAATAAATTCGGCCCATTAATTCACAACGTGTTATAACTAATTCGAACCAATTTAATACAGGTAAAATAAAAGATGCCTATTTATACCTATCATTCGGACATTATAACGAAAATACCATTTGACAATAGCTCCGAGTAAGGTTCCGACAGCTTTATGTTTTTGATATCTCCACTTACCTGATTTTCAGCAGAGGAATGAATTAATAGGTGAAAGAAAGGATAGGACGAAAGTTCAATCAGAGGATAGTTAGAAGACTGATAAAGCCATATATGATTGAACCAGAAAAGAAATTGGTTTGTAAATTGCAATCATCTTGACATTTATTTGATTTGTTAGTGAAATAAACCACACTAAATGGTTGTAAATAGAAATCATCCAGAAAATTCAGACGGCATAAACCAACTATATATTTCTACTTTGCCACTAGATTTTAAAATTAGAAACATGTTATAATCTAATAGAATAATATTATGTCTACAAATCTTAAAAATACGGTTACTAACACGATTGCGCTTAACAAAATCAAAACGTGTTATAATCTAATCCATTCTGGTTCAGCGTAAATCCCCAATAACTTGATCCTCTAAATAACTTCCCTCTCAATATTCGCATTCCATGAATTTTTAAAAGTGATTCTATAACCTCCTTAACGATCATCACCTAATGAAAACTAACCTAAAAACTCTACTATATATACCTCCTCCCTTGAAGTTTATTTATCGTCATTAACCAACTAAAAATATTTCACCATGAAAAACACAAATACTAAAATGGTCGTAGGCTCGTAACCAGAGGTTACTAACCTCGAAGATGTTAAGCCGTTCAAGACAAGATGGAGAATCAATGTGAAAGTTCTTCATTCTTAGAAATCGCCCACCAATCATGCTGGAGGTTTGTTATAAATCCTCTTCGCATATGCAACTGTAAATAATACAATAGATCAATGACAATTAGCCAATATATTTTTCTCTAATATATCACTAACTCTAAATCGATTTCTTGTTTCACTGTATGTAGGGTAGTAAAATACACACTACATGTAAGAGAACCTACTTTCAACGTGTGGAGAAGCATCTCACTGTTGGGGAATGGAAAGTGATCAATGATTTTTCCTTGGCTCCAGCATCGGCGAAATCCGGAGATGATATGAGCATATGAAAGAGTAAGTAATAAACTTCACATATGTATTCTCTTTAAACATTTTAGATATCTAATCTATCTAAATGATTATATTCTCATTTTGTTCTTTTCTAAAATTGCAGGTTGTCCAAATACATGCTTCATGTAAGAAGACATTTATCAAACATTCATGGAAGTATTGTTTTCATTTAAGGTTGATGAAGATTGTAAACAAACCAAATAATAGACATTGGCAACTTCTTTCAGTTTATTTTTGTAAGTTACATAAAAGAAGTTAAATTCAGATTAATCCTTTGGCTATAAGGAACTCAGAGTTGCAAAATGGTAGAGAATAACCTACTTAAAACAACCAATTAAAGAAAAGATTTAGCAAGTATTACCTTTAAAGCTTCAAAAACTCTAACCTTAGAAATCGTAAACTAACTATTTATTCCTAATCAAAATTGTCATTCATAATGAACAAATAATTGTTCCACAAACCAACTATTAACTATAATCGTAAATTTAAGTGAAGAAGTAATCAAAATAATAACAGCAGTTTGACCAAGATACAACCAGAATCAGACTATGATACACCAAATCCATGAAAAGCAAGTAACCTTAATTAACAACTTATCGAGTAAAGATTAACCACTATGAATCAAACAAGCGAAAACGAAACTCTTAATACATTAGAACCTCTATAAATTAATATTTGTTAAATAAATAACATCTATAAATTAATAAATTTTTTCGGTCTCAAATCGGACCAATATAAAAATTAGCAAAATTCGATAAAATAATAAGATAATAACTTTTTTCAAAAACCTATGTAAAAATATGGTCCCAATAATAGTATAAATTAATAATTATATAGATTTATGTATATATAGGTAATGTAATATACTAATATATGATTATAATATTTTATAATATTTTATTTTTACTTGAAATTAAATTATTTTAATGTTTTCTCTCTAATATTTTTATTGGATTGAAAATCTTATATATATTTTTCTTTTAGATTTAAATACAAAATTTATATTAAAAAAATTACACATGTTATAAAAAAGAGTTTTAGAAATGATGATTAATTTTATATTTATAAACAGTTTCAAATGTATTTTAATATCATTTTTATTTTATTTTGATCATTGTGAAATGCTGAGCTTATAAAAATACATTATTTAATGTATTTTTATTAAAAATCGATTTTAATGTATAAATAATTTTATTTTTATAACTTTCAGTTTGTATATAGTATTCTTACTAATAGATTCATTCTTAGAATAACTTCATTTTCTAAAAATAAAATTAAAAATTTATGGATTAAATATTAATTTATCCTTAAATTAATTACTCTATAAATTAATAATTTTTCAAAGTCCCAATACTATTAATTTATAGAGGTTTTACTGTACCAATTGGTAAACATTAATCAAAACACAAACAAACACAATTTGTGAATTTAATTTGGTTTACTAATGTAGCTAAACATTATGAAAGACAAAAAAAATATTCAGTCTTTTTGAAAAGTGTTCTCATATATTTTTTAAAACTGATCAAAAAATTTCTCGACTACATTAAAATTCAAAATTTCTATAATTCACAGAAAAAATTCCATGTGAACAAAAAATTATACTCAATCTACGTTTATTTTTTTTTTCTTCTAGTCCAAATAGACTAAACAAAGACGGTCAGGTACAAGACCATAAAATCAACTTTACAAACTCACTAATATATATTAAATATAAACAAAATAAATGTACAAATAAAAAAAAAACAAAATTATATGTATTTAATTATTAAATAAAGTGATGGATGTAATTAAATAATTTAGTAGATCAATTAGTTTATACATCATAAAATTAAATTTGGTCAATATACACACAAAATACCATAAATAAATATAATTAAATTAATAAAATAATATAAATAAAACATGATTTAAAAGAACATTTAAACTTAATACTAATAAATTTTGAAGTTATAAATATAAAATTTTAAAAATAAGTCGATATATTTTGATAAAATTAAGATTGTTGGTTGATTATTACAAATTTTCATGAGTTTTTCTGTCAAAACATGCTAGATATTTGAAAATTTTCAGTACTTAAAAAAAATGAATGTGAACCACTAAAAATAGATTAAAAAGCTAGCCTAACCCACTGCAATTAATCATAATTATATATATATATAAAAAAAAATTAATTTCGAAACCATCAAAAATAAAATAAATTATTCAACATATAACATATATTTTTATGTAAAATATAAAAAGATTAAATTTATATCATATCATTTTGATAATCTTTATTTTGTTAAAATTAATTTATCATAAGATTATTTTGAATATATAATCTCATGCTACAGCACGGTCTTGACTTACTAATGTTGTAAACAGCAACAACAATTGATATTCGAAACATCAATAACAAGTAATGTTCCGATAACAACCAGGGGCGAATGTACCATATCAGGTGGGGATGCACTTGCACCCATGATATTTAAAATTTTTAATAGGGGTTTTTACTAATTTTTTATGTGCACCCATAATAATTATAATCTTGCACCCACTAAAATATTTTTAACCAAAGCCCAAAGATATATAAAACAAACCAAATCTATTTAACAAAATAGTTTTAAAATTTAGCTCATTTAACAAATGAATTAACTTATGTCTAACAAACAAATTTACCCTAATTCCTAATTTACGTGAACTAACAAAACCAAAAACTTTTACTTCTTCTTTCTTTCTTAATCAGTTTTTCATTCTTTTGTCTGCAAATTATCATAGATTCTTTGGTAATTTTTTTCACATATTCTCTATTCTATATAATTTAATTTTATGAGATGGTATTTTTTCACAGATTAATCAATGGAAATGTATTTTAAAAGAGCATCAGCTTCATCATCTGACAATATAGATGATTTGCCATCAGATCCTACTAAAAGAAAAAAATTATGAATTATCATCCAAATTAAAGAGATGAGGTAAGACGCAAATATTTTCTTAGAGGTCCGTGTCAACCACATGATCATAATTTTCAGAAAAAGCTGATAGGAGACAAAATGAGACGGTTTAATCCAGCTTGGTTTATCAGTATGGTAATTGGTTAGAATATAGTGTATTAGAATATAAGGTTTATTGTTTATGCTGCTATTTTTTTAGAGATGATGCTTATCCTGGATCTGTGAGAGATGAATTTTCGAGTTGGAATAAACCTGATAGGTTGTTTTTCATGTTGGAGAACCTAATAGTTCTCACAATAATGCTGTGAAAAAATGTGACGATCTGATGAATCAAGGACAGTCTATCAAACATGCTCTATTTAAGAAGAGTGATGCAGCAAAAAAAAATGAGTATTGAATCAGGCTAAATGCTTTGATTGATGTTTCAAAATATTTGTTGAAACAAGGATTAACTTCGTGGTTATAGGGAAGGAGAAGAGTCATCAAACCGTGGAAATTTTGTGGAAATTTTGAAATACACAATAGAACACAATGATGTTATAAATAAGGTTGTTTTGGAGAATGCTCCAGGAAATAACAAGATGATTTTTTCAGAGATTCAAAAGGATATCGTAAACTCTTTTACAGAAGAAGTAGTGAACTCGGTTATAGAAGAAATTGATCATGGTGTGTTTGCTTTGTTAGTTGGTGAATCTGCTGATGTAACAGACAAAGAACAGATGGCTGTTATTTTTTGATTTGTTGATATGCAGTTAAAGAAAGATTTTTTGGAGTTGTCCATGTGAAAGAGACGTCTTCTTTGACTTTGAAACATGTTATTGATGAGCTGTTTGCAAAGTAAGGATTGAGTTTGAAAAAACTGAGAGGACAAGGCTATGATGGAGCGAGCAATATGAAAGGAGAGTTTAATGTCTTGCGGTCTTTGATTTCCAGGGAAAACAGCTCTGTGTATTATATTCATTGTTTTTCTCATCAACTTCAGCTGGTTGTTGTGGCGGTCGCAAAAAATATACTTGATATTGGTGGTTTCTTCGATATGATTTCTACACTACTGAATGTGGTTGGAGCTTCTTGCAAACGAAAAGATAATGTTCGGAAACGTTATCGAGAAGATATAGATGCTGGAATTGAAAGTGGTGACATTAACACTGATAAATGACTTAATCAAGATATTTCTCTTCAAAGGCCTGCAAATACTAGGTGGGGTTCTCATTACAAAACATTGTTGTGTTTAGTTGGATTGTTTTGTCCTGTAGTTAAAGTTCTTGAGTATATTGAAGAAGAAGGAAATGAGGATTCAAAAAGATGTCAGGCATATGGTCTTCTCAAGTACATTCACACATTTGATTGTGTGTTCTATATGCATCTAATGTTAGATATTTTGGGATTAAGTGAAAATTTGTCGATGGCTTTGCAAAAGAAAAATTAAGACATTTTAAATGCTATGTCACTGGTAGATTCCACTAAACGGGAATTACAGAAGCTAAGAGATGATGGATTGGATTCACTAATGACCAATGTTTCTACCTTTTGCGAGAAAGACGATGCTCAGATGCTTAAAATGGAGGACGACTTCGTCGACCCACTGACCCCAAGGAAAACAATAAACATGACCAATCTACATCACTATAAGGTCAATTTCTTTACTGCAGTTCTGGATTTGTTGCTACAAAATTTTAACGATCGTTTTACTGAGATAAACATCAAACTCCTTATTTGCATGGCTTCTTTAAGTCCAGTTGATGGTTTTCGCGGATTTGATAAATCAAAGTTGGTGAAATTAGCTAAGTTCTATCCAGATGACTTTAGTTTCATGGAATGTTTATCTCTTGAGCAACAACTTAGAATTTACATTGATAATGTACTACACAATCAACGATTTCAATCTCTAAAGAATCTTGGAGATCTTGCTCTGCTGATGGTAGAAACACAAAAGCATCTTGCACACCCGTTGGTTTATAGACTTTTGAAGTTGGTTTTGACTTTACTGGTTGCTACTGCAAGTGTTGAAAGGTGTTTTTCTGCGATGAAGTTGGTGAAGACAGCTTTACGCCACCGAATGAGAGATCATTTTTTAAGTGATTATCTTTTTTTTTTTATTGAAAAGGAGTTACTAGAAAATGTTATTAATGAAACAGTTGTGAAGCAATTTCAAGCAATGAGTGAACGTAGAATAAATTTGTAGAACATTAATTTATTTTATTGTATATACTTTTTAATATTCATTATTTAATTTTTGCACCTGATGAAAAAACTTCCTGGCTTTGCCCCTGATAACAACTGATGTTTCGATAACAACTGATATTCTAGGCAGAAAAATAAAACTACCCTAAAACAAGAGCTCTTCATCCATTGTAGTTGATAATGGATCTATTCCATAGCTTCACATTAGTGAATAGATAAACTTGTCTTCCATATTGAGAAATGTAGAACTTATTAACCGGGTATCCTCCACCACAAGCTTTTAAAAAAGGTTTCTTAGAATAATAAATTGACCTCCAACACAAGCTGGATTTTCAAAAAAAGTTTTTAGAATAAGAAATTGAACAATGCTATACAAAAAAATGAAAATTGTATCAACCTGATCCCCAATTTCAAAGGGATGTTTGATAAACACGAATACCAGTTAGTCAGTGATAGCCTTTCATATGTTTGCCGTGAGAAATGAGATAAACAAATGCAAGTCGTCGAGGTTTAAATTAAAAATATTTTATTTTCGGTACTTGGATTTTTTTATCAATTTTAATTTTTAATTAGGGACATAAAAAGATCTCTCATATTATTTTAATTTTAAATTAAGTATACTCATGTGATGCATATATTTGAAATTAATATAATAAAATAGATGGTAATATATACATAAAATATAGAATTTCATCTTATAACTTTTTAAAAAAAAAAATATTTACTTACAATGCATAAAAAACTTTTATTATTAAATAAACAACAATAAATGAAAATTATAAAAGAATTAGTAAAAAATAAGTAGAATATCAGAAAAAATAAGTAGAATATCAGCAAAAATAAGAAAAATACAAACAGCTAAGTTATATCTAAGTTAAAGAAGACTAATGTAATTTGATTTCCTAAATTTACCCCAAAATAACTTAAAATAATAAATATTTATTTTAATATATTTTATAAATTATTTTTTATTAATTTAATCTACTATATATTAAAAGAAAAGTAATTAGAGACCATTTTGCTGATGTGTCATTTTTTCATTTTTAAAAATTTTTTATTTTTCATTTATTTTTATCTACTATCCCTATTGTCAAACACTATTAAACTTTCTTACAAAAATAAAATATGAATCTCTACTAAATATCTAAATATCACCTATTTATTTGGTTAAAATAAAATATTATATATTATGGAAATTTTAAATTAACCATAAAGTAAATTGTTAATTATTAATAACCTTTAAGATCAGTTTTTTTAATTTTTTTATTTGTAAAATAAATAAAAACAAAATTATAAAATTAACCAGCAACAACATCTAATTGTAAAAAAGCCAAAAACGTAACTTTTTTACAAATTAACCAGCAACAGCATCTAATTGTAAAAAAGCCAAAAACTAATTTTTAAAAAACAAAACAATTTCAAAATGTTTAATTTAAAAGGAAAATTAAACATTGTCTATATGACTCTATTTAAATCTTTTTTGGCTAAACTGAATTAGAAATCTATACTAATACTTTTTTTTGTCAACAAATATAACAATTCAAATTAAAAAAATTTTAGAATATTTCATTTATCCAATTTGGTGGTCCCGGACCAATGTGAAAAGCTTCCGCAGTGAGAACTCTAATGCTGCGCACCAACTTGTCTGGCTTTGCATTTCTTGGACGTGGAATAAGCTTGATGGAAAATGGGTTGAAAAACTCCTTCCATATATGAAATTCCTCTATGTGCGTCGTGAAAGCCGGCCAATCGTCAGGGTTAGACACTATCTTAACCAACTCAGAACAATCTGTAGCAAAGACTACATGCTGAAGTTGCAGATCATTCATACATTTCATTGTCCAAATTAAGGCTTCAAACTCTGCGTGAAAGGGTATAAGACTTGCACGGTTATTACGGAATCCCATCTTACTTTCTGTCACCCCTTCTTTAGTACAATACCATCTTTGGCCTGAGAAAATATCAGATTCATTCCAAGAACCATCTATAAAACACCACCAACCCTCGTATCCCTCTATAGTAGTCTGTGAAAAAATTGAGTCAACTACATCATTTTTTGTATCCAACAATTGAGTTTCCTCCCATAATCTACCTTCAGTTCCGCAATACTGAGAATCTCAGCAGGATCTCTATCCTTATTATTGTTGATCTTTTCATTTATACTCTTCCATAAATACCAAATTATCCATGGAAAATGACTATTCTCAAGCCCTTTCGGGAGTCGCCAAAAAAGATGATCGAAATTCAGAAAAACAAACGAAACTGGGAAAATGCGAGGATGAAAGGGGATCTTCGAAAGAGCCCATGTTTGAATCGCTGGAGGACTCTAAAAAAGAACATGATTTATTATTTCTTCATCTGGTCCACAACGGGGACATTTTGTATCACATTGTATACCACGTGATTGTAAATTTTTTGTAACCGAGATACATCTGGATAAAGCCTGCCACATGAGATGTTTCATTTTTGGTGGACATTTAACTTTCCAAGTATAAGCCAA